>JACBAH010007289.1:0-25753 GCA_014282315.1 Neospermospora avenae | reverse complement strand
CACCAGCCCCCGCACACCTTCCATAGCACAAAGATCGCCAATAAAATTGTCCAAATTTCAATCGATCTTGATCTAACAAAACCCGATTGAATCAGAAGTCCTTTAAATGGAGCTTCTGCCACTGGTTCTTCGAAAAGACGTTTGCTCTTAAGCTGCCTACTCGTTTTGTCAACTAAGAGGGCTTCTCATAGCAGAGAATTGGCTTGCGATATGCGATAGATGCAGCTCTCTTGACCCATTTATTTCAAAGTTCTTTTTGTAGCTGCCTTCTGAGGATCTTGAAAATATCGCAACAGCGATGACACACCTCTCAATCTGCTAAGCTTCCTCTGGGAATCTAGTTCAGTCTTATCATAACATGTGTAGCCGATAAAGTCCTGATTGGACGAAGAACTATCAGTGTGGTATATCCATTCTCTGTTAGCTTCGTTTCTTTCACAAAAGATACTGTAGTTTTCCGGATCCCCCAATGTACGCACACCGGCGCTGGACTTTTCGAGCTCGCTGGCAAGTCATGCCTTGATTTCTGGGATATCTAGCCTCGTGATAGATACAGAAAAGTCATCTTCTTGCTGTTCTTCGAATGAGATTTCTCTTCATAGTCAGCATTTTTCCTTTGGGAGTCTTGTTTTGCTTACCTTAACCTCCTCCACCACCCGCACTTTATGGAAAGGTACATGTTTCCACCAACCATCTTTGTCCATTATGCCACAGAGCTACCAATTCCTGATAAATCCCAATCTCATTTTCTATATCGTCAATCAATAATGGGACAACCCGCTGGCCACCATTTCCATTTTTCCAGCATACGAAGAGGCAATACTCGCGTGCTGTGTTGCTTCCCAGTTTTTCACGAAGATTTTCAAGAAATTGTGCAGCTTTCCCCGAAGGCTGCATAATTAGTTGAACACGAACGATTTCTTATTTCTTGGAAGTGGAGTAGGCACAGCCTTAAATGGGAATATATCACTTCCACTTGCAAGAGCTACTTGCTTGGGAACAGTTGGAAGATCATAGCCAATCTCGAGGAATGGAAGCCGCGCCATGTTCACTAAAGACAATAAACTTTTGTTTCCTTCGACTCGTAAAGAGAGGAGCGAAGTTAACTCTAAAAACACTAGACTCATAATGGCTGTTGATACTTTTTCATAATATTCTCTGATGTTCTGTCAAGATGGTGGGCGGCACCTGATTCGTTTACGCCTTGGTGCTCCTGCTAGCCTGCTGTCAAATTCAACCCGAAAAAGGTAACGAGTAACATTTGGCCACACACACATGCTAAATTTTAGTGTTAATCATATTGAAGGACTGACTACGAGGAGACATCCCGTTTCCATACAAGTTGGCTGATTTAAAGCTACTCAGATACTTGATCTCATAAATCTAATCGATCTCATAATCTATTTGATCTCACAAACATGCTCTCGACATCATATCATCACTCTCTTCGAGCAGATTGGTATGCGCTGACATAAATTTTTAATGTGATAGTCTTTGATTTTTGATTAGTTCATTAATTTAAAGGAGAACCTAGGTATTAGAAGGATGTGTTTGATTTCTCACTGGTACTTATTTCTGACTTTTACCAATTGCGATCCTGCTTATACCATGAGTGTGCTTTCAGAGAGCAGGAGGGGGCAGATTAAGCCGCACAATCCTTCGTATATGAAGCTCCAAGATAATCCATATCTTTTCAAGTTATGGCCCTTTACATTTTTTCTGCGCAAGTGTTGATTTTGGGATTCGTCAGACATCGTACTGCACAAGGTCATGTGGAGAGACCTCCAAGCAAATACCCGCCTTGGCCTCATATGTAAGACTTCAATTACCTCTTTCACGCTCGGAACTCGGACGGAAGCCCCTGATATATATATCTCCCCATTTCGCCTCCAGGCTTCTCCGAATCACGATCCAAAAACTGGCAAGCTTTAAGCTCTGCATCGACAGAACCCCCAATCTCTATCTAACGGAGTCAACCATGCCACCCTTATACGCATGCAGAGAAGCTGACTGCGGGCCGATTCCGGATTTCGACGGCTATATTTCTAACGAAAGGTTCTATGATCTCGACGAGTTCATCGAGCATCTACGCAAAAAGCATATATCTGACATCGTACGACCAGCTAGCTTAGGTACGCCAGATAGCCACGGACATGTCTGGTACTGCTTCGTTTCGCAGTGCCAGGGCGGAATGAAGGATCATAAGAGCTTCCAGTCTGACAAGGCTATGTTCAGTCATCTCAAAAGCAAACACAATCATCTGCTCACGTTCATCACCAAGAAGTGTTGATTGATGTTCTCAAGTAAGCGAATTGAGTTTGACTTGGTTGAAATCTTGCTGATTGATGTTTTCAAGGGATAGCTGTCGCACTACAGCTGGTGGGACTGGCGGATGGTGGGATCGATTTTCCCTCGGATTTAGGTGCATTTTATTGTTAGTAAGGGGTTGGTGAGAAGCTGGCTTTGGGTTCGTTTGCTCTGGATTCGTTTGCTTTGGTTTCATTTGCCATTCAAATTGGAAAAAGGTTGGGTCGTAAACCACTCTGAGCCCAAATGATCCTCACCCATACCAGTTCCTGTGACTTATGAATCATCTTTGAGAAAGTTGATGTGTGGAGTTGAGCGCGGAGTTGTTGACATTCGCAGAACAATGCACACTTGACGACCAGGGACATGTCCTCAGGTCTTTTCAAATCGTCAATATGGAGTATCGGACTTCCCCATTCTATCCCGGTAATCGGGTCCGCGCTTTGATACCCTGATGGTTCTCGTCTGGCGTGTCCGATTATTCAACAAACTCATCCGAAATCATAATTTAGCTGTACACAAATACAGCCAACCATTCTCGTTAAGGTTTTCTCGAAAGAGTAAGACTGCGGGTATTTGACAATAGAACGTTCGATAATTCCAGATCATGAACGTCGAGTCTCAAAACGTGGTCATTAAGCCTCCCGCCTAGTCTCTTATTTCAAATACCTCCCTTGCACCTTCCCCAACGTGGCCTAGCAGCGGGAGCTACTATCAGATATCGCTGATCTCTGACGTTGGCTATGGTGGGGTGGTGGGGTTAGAAAAGGTACATAAGAACCCCTCAATTGCACCGTCAACAGCATATCTCTTCGCTTTTCACAACACAATCGACGGTTCAATCAACTCAATTAACACAATCTCATCGCCCTTCAAATCGCAGATATGGTCAAAGTCGGAGATAGCATTCCAAGCATCGACCTCGTCGAGGGAGCACCAGACGCAACTGTTGATCTCTCCAAAGAGCTTGGATCAGGATCTGGTATCATTATTGGCGTCCCAGCCGCTTTCAGTACGTTTGCCATAGTCTCTAGATGCTTCAAGCAGAATACATCAGTACTCTCCTTCACTGCGGAGAGAAATTGAATGGGCTTTATTAGAAGAGCTTCAATGAGAGGAGGTTCGTTGGAATACATGCTGACAGACGCTCAGGCCCTACCTGTTCTGATAGCCACGTGCCCGGTTACATCTCGCACCCAAAGCTCAAGAGCGCCGGAAAGGTCTTCGTCGTCTCTGTCAATGATGCATTTGTGTACGTCTCTTCAATCGCCCCCTTTCTTGGTTATCAATAACCTAACATACGAATAGCATGAAGGCATGGGGCAAGTCCCTCGACAAGGACGGTTCGTCCGGCATCAGATTCCTTGGCGACCCAGCCGGAAAATTTACCCGCGCTCTCGATCTTGAATTCGAGGCCGCTCCTCTCCTTGGCACAAACCGAAGCAAGAGATACGCTATTGTCGTTGAGGATGGAAAGGTCAAGAGCATCGACGTTGAGCCTGATAACATTGGCACCAGTGTCTCTGTTGCTGAGAAGGTCCTTGGATAAATAGAGTACGGTGGTAGATAATGAATCACAGGAGCAGCAGATGAATAATGAAATTATCTGAAGATTGCATCACAGTACCGCTTCATAACGATTCATGCTCGTCGGGATGAGTTCATACGGAGAGTTACAACTGATACACGTTTCTGTGCTCTATTCGTTCCGTTTGCCTTACCTCATATATCACATCTGCTGCATGTCAAAATAATATCTAGGTTCATTGCTGTCACGTTTCTTATCTCGTCAAATGACATTCGAACAGTACAGCAGTTTCTTGTGTAATAACCAAGTATTGCGTTATGTGATTAGGAAACGCCCCAACTTAGCTCAATCAAGCGTTCTGCTCACATGATCCAGCAATACGGCAGAACTCATCGTCAATGTGCTTCCAAACATTTTCAACCAGTCCTCTCGATCTATATTCCGCCAAATACTTCAGCGAAGCCGCAGAACCACTTTCGCAATCCGAGCAGAGAGAATACACTCCACTTCCCACCTCTCCATTTGAGCCTTTGGCGACCTCTCCTTCCCCAGATTTTACACCGTCCGCACTCAAATCAGCAATGTTCGGCGTATATCTTACACTCGTCGCCATGAACAAGTGTCTCTCTCCACACTCCTCCAACGGAATACAGATCCACCACCCAAACAACCACAACCAGGTCCTCAAAATGACACCAATAAACCCAATATCATGATCAATCAGTGGCGTCTTCACCGTCCCCGGATAATCATGGATAAAACTGACTTCAGGCGCAGTTTTCGCCAGTGCTTCTATACTGAGCGTTATGACCGCGATAGAGTGAGCGCGCATCTTCATGAGCGAGAGATAACGGGCAGGATAGTCGTCTGGGTAGATACGTCCTTCACGACCGCCACCTGCGACGGTGATGATGCGGCGGAGTGAAGGGGCGGTTTTGATCATGGGAAGGAGATTTTGGATGAACCGGGCACGGGAGTAGACCATGAGAGCGGAGAGGAGGGTGAGTCCCTCGGAAGTTTCTACAAACGTAAGTAAACGATGCTTACTATTAAATTGACTGATCGGGAATTTCATACCAGCACCATCGATACTGGGGAATCCCGCACTCAAAAACAGCAAATTCACAAACTTCTCCTTCGCCTCGATTGATTCACAGACCTCATCGACCTTCTTTATCAAACTTATGTCAGCTGCAACGAAGATATATTCCCCTTCCGGATTGAGGATCCGACATTCTACAATAATCCGTTCCGCTGCGCTTTGTGAGCGGCCGACTATGTATGCGCGTGGTCGAAGTGCGTATTGCGCAAATTTCTTGAGTGTGATCTCCCCAATTCCACTTGTACCACCGACGAATAATGCGACGAGACCGGCTGGGAGGGTGCTGGATATTTGGGAGTTTGAAGCGAGGACAATGGGAAGTGATACCATGATGCCGGGAATTGAAAGAATGTAGAAATAGATATACTGTTTGGAGATATTGATGACAAGAATGACCTGGAGTCATGTTGATCATCAAATCTGACTCTGAACAGGTGATCTTTGACATAGGTATCCAATGGTATATCCGCGGGTGTGGCGGATTTCGGCATCCGTTTGTGGTTGAAAAGTCGGCGTTCGCTGCCTGAGCGTACAGTACAAGATGCGAACTCGGTGTTCAAAAGCAGTTTTCGATTGTATCTCGTACCGAACGGCTCGAATTCACGTAAATCTGGCAACTTCAGTTCCACTCTCGTCACCCACAAGTTTGTCAATTACAGTACATCTCGATTTTCCTGGAATCCAAATGGAGAATTCGACCGCCGAGGAGGACCAAATTGACGATGTCGAAAGCACACGAGTAGAATGTCAATAAAGCTTTGATTCTTGTCTCACGTAGTGGAGGTACATCACAAGCGAAGCTACTGTCCAGCATCGCAAAACCATACTCTATTTCAGCAAGAAATCATACTTCCACTCCTCCGGCACATCCCTAAACTTAACGCTCGTCGGATGTTTCTGTCTCGCCGGTAAAACCTTCTTGATATACAGATCTTCACGTGAAATTCTTGAACTTCTTTTCCTCCCCGTTCTCCACTAAGACTTCCATATTCGCATCTCGATCCATGGTAAAAGGAAAAAAATGGCAAAGAATATCGCTCTTCGCCGGTTTTGTTACGTACTCTGTGGACGGCTGCGAGAAACTTCCCGTTCGTTTGACGCTCGAGATATTGGCCAACGTTGCAGACGATTGTGTTGGGGTGGGCAGGAAAAGGTATCCATTGACCGGTTGGAGTGAGTACTTCGAGGGCATTGAGAGAGGCTGTTTGAAGGACTAGTGTGAGATCTAGGTAGGAATCAGTACTGTAGTTTGTTCTTCGCATACATGTTTCAAATTGTGGAGATCCATCCTCATTTAGGAGGGGAGACTTACAAGAAAAGTCCGCATGGGCTCCAAAGCCGATATTCATCTCATCCTTCTCTTTATCCTCAGCTGGTACGGGTGGGTAATATAGCGCTTTCATTCCTGTAATAGGAAAGTTGAAGAAGTTATGCAGGAACTCCTCTTCATCCGGTCCAAGAGGAAGCGCAAGCAGTCGGACTAATTTTAGTGATACGGGTAGTACTTCGTTATAGTACCTGTAAAGACCCTCACGATACCAAGGAGCTGTGCTTGGCCAGATATTCTGTGGTCTCTTTAGACTAGGAGGTGGAGCTTTACCCGTTTTGGCAGTATATTGCTGTTCAGGCTCCAGAGGACATCCTCCCATAGTGAATCCTTCTTCGAAATTAAACCTTCCGTCAGTTTTCAAGTCTGCCGTAATTCTGGCGGCAACGAAAAGACTCACCAAGTTTCGTCCTTGGATCCATTTTAGTCTCCCCCATCGGTTCATACCCCCTAATGGCAGGATTCTTCTGTACATGTGCATCCATTTTGCTTTCAAGATCCAAAGCAAAACATCGTTTCCGTACGTCACAGGTTTTCGAGAGAAGTTCTTCTGACATTCCGTGACCTTTGAGGTAGAAGAACCCGCAACTGGTACGTGCTGAGTGTATTGCTCTTGCTAAAGCGGCTCGAACTGACAGGTGAAAAACTGAGGCCGAAGGAGAGATTTAAGGACGCTGGTCGTGAGCCGAAGGTGACTTCTCATGGAACATGTTCCCAAGAGTTATGCGGACTTGGCAGCTTTATGTGCTGACTATTTTGTGAATGTAAGTCATGAGGTATGTTCTTGTGCTTGAAGTAATATTGAATACCTAGGTTCTGGAACATAACTGTTGGGAAAGTAGCTAATATAGTAGTAAGTAGATCGCTATAGTAGGAACATGCACGGTCTAACAGCTACTAGATGCAACTCTGGATGAAGAAGGACAAAGAGCGAACGTGGTCAATCTTTTAAGTCCACAACGTCCAAACGGCCTTCAACGGTTGGAATATCATAGTGATTCTGGCAGCTAATATGATTGGATGCGACTGGGAGACGCATGAGAGCAGTGCTAATCGACCTAGTAAGCGGAGAACGTTTAGCTTGCTAGACTATTCTTGCTAATCTTCTCAGATGCTGTTGATTCTTGGCACCATTTGTCTAATCGCTTGGGATATCCCGATCGGCTTACGGATCGTTTCCTGCCTGTTTGCAGGAACTGATGGACCCTTACCGCCTATCTATATGTCCTGGGCAAATCTTCTCTGCTCCGATGATTCGCAACTCAGAGCCTTGACGATTGCCATCATGCACTCCTGTGGAGCAGCTCGTACCACCATCATTCAACAATTTCTGTATCCAATCACCGACGCACCAAAGTAAAGAAGGGCTTCCCAGCAAGTCTGGGTTTCATAGGTGGCATGTGTAGCTGGGTATTTCTGGTTAAAAATGTTTCAATTGAGAGTATTGAAGATGCCAGTCATTGATGCTGAGCAAGATCATGACCCTGAGATCACCGAGGAGGTTACTAACAAGGGGAAACAAGGGAACTGAGATAGATATCTCAGTGGCTGCAAAGGCATTATAATCTTGAGAGATAAAATGATGACATGGAAAGATATTCCAGGCAAAGGCGTGATAATGGAGCGTTCAATATGCCGAGAACAGAAAATTGAAGTTCTATTCCGTAGTATGCATAGCCTTAACTCTTAGATTTACCCAATCTTTGCACGAAAAAGGTTCATATTTGCTCGGATGTTCCTCATCCACACAGCTATCCAAAACTCCACATGTCTCATTCAGATTGAACCCGAAAAACATCGGCATCGAAATTCTTTCCTTTCCACTCACGTTCCTGGCTCGATGCACGGTACTGATATATCGATCGTTCGTAATTCTTTGGAGGTAGTCCCCAATATTGACAACAAACGTGCCTTCGATAGGAGCAGCGTATATCCATTCTCCTTCGCGATTGAGTACTTGTAATCCTCCGTTCGAATCTTGCCAGAGGATCGTAAAAAGTTGGAAATCAGTGTGAGAGCCGATGCTGACTTGTTCCTCAGATCCAGGATGAGAAGGTGGGATGGATGGATAGTAGTTCAGCCCTACTCCAGCGTCAGGGTATGTGACTTTGGAGTCTAGATGGTCCTCTGTGAGAGACAGAGCAAGCGCGAACGAGCGCGTAAGATGTCTTGCTAAGCTCAAAGTCTCTCTCCAGTAGTTGATGATGTCTCTTTTCATGTGGGGAAGGTTCGACGTATTTTCCCAACAAAATTCATCCGTGACTATGTTCTCACGAACCTCAGCAGGAATATCTTCCAGATTCCTTGATACAGCTGGGTCATAAGTGGGATTGTATCTGAAAGAGAACGATTCTCTCACATCGATTGATTCTGCTTGGTTGATACGCTGGGTCTTAGGTGCATTCCATCCGTTCAGATAAGGTGATAACTTGGCGTTGACTTTCTGCTTGATTCCCTCTGGTTGTCTGAAAAATTCGAGAGATGAGTCGTAAGCAGATTTGATAACTGCTTGCGAGACTCCATGATTCTTGACGTAGAAGAAGCCAATGTTGGTAGCAGCTTCATGAATATGAGTAGCTACTTCTTGTCGTTTCACGAGTGATCTGCTGAAGATGCCGGAGATGTCGATCAGAGGAATCTCATCGGGACGAGCGTCTCGCAGAGGTGTGGGTTTGACATGACGATAGACAGGCCCGTTGGCTGAACTCAACCGCAATAAGGTATGATCCATAGGTGCAACTTCCACACTAGCAGTAGATGTCACTTTCGAGTGGAAGCTGGTCACATTAGGACTGGTTAATGATGCTCGGTAGGATCATTAGGGATGAATGGGCGAATGATAATAGCTCAGCCTCAAAATGAAGCTATTTCAAGATCAAACCTTTTCTTGGCACGCTTTTTCGAATGATATAGACCTCAGACACTGATGAGACAATCGTATTCCGTCTTGCTTGAAGCAAGAATGGGGGATCAAAGTGAAATTACCACGTGACTAAAGTCTCCCGTCCACCAAGAGCAGATATTATGAGGCATGTTTGCCCTCTCAGATAGCGGGAATCTACTCGAAATCTCTCGAAAACTCATTACTATGCCTTGAATCTATCGATGCCTCGATGCTCGAGTCAGTTATTTTTTACATGTCGGGTTGACCTGCGTGCTATTACAGCTCACCTGTTACCACAAAGGACGTTTGTTCTGTCTACTTACATCAGCCCATCACCGGAGAGTATTGTGCTGATTTGCTCCAGAAGCTACAGGTCTTATCTTACATGATTCTCAGGTAAGTTTGGGTAATGCTGTATCTATATGAACAGAGCGTGGCTCTATTATAGCCGAAGTGTCGGCACGTGGCTATCCTGTTCTAAACTTCAACAAAACAAGCTCTTCACCAGCCACAAAGCCTCTGAGGGGAAGTGGATCACTCAGCATGCACGCTGACAAGAACAAGGGTGTTGGAAGCCTTGTTACATGTTATATCGGAGCTAGATAAACGTATCTTTCAGTCAGATCCAGAGGGATCGGGCCATAAGCTGATAGTATTCTGTACTAACAGCAAAGAGATTGAGATACCGACATCAGGAGTTCGAGCTGGGACCGACTATGGAGCACTTCATTTGAATATGGTAATGCTTAATGTGCTATGATCCGTGAGAAGACCGGGATATTCGAAATGATAGGCAGAGTTTGTTTCCTGGTAGATCATCATTGGAAATGGGCGGATAGATTTCCAGATTCGACTTTGAGTCAACAACGAACACCGGAAGAAATGACCGTGATGTTTGCTTTGAGCATCGAGAAATTCAAAATGTTCAATTGCCCTCTCCACTCCGACAATGCCGACAATGGCCCCCAGAGGTCTTTTCCAAAGACGGAGATCTGATGGCCGCAATCATTTCCCCCTGAAATTGAGTAAAACAAGAGCGATGGAGAGCCTGTAGAGATATTCAGCGTGTGAAAACTTCGAAAGATATTCCATTTTCTGCAGCCCAATCAGATGCATCTTCAGTATGAGGACGTAGATGGAAGGCTACTGTAGTGTGTTGAGATGGCATTGCAAAACCCTTATTTCTTTAGCTGACATAGGCGAAAGCTATCACTTCTTCCTCGACTCGCAAATCGTGATGTACGGCGACATTACACCTCCCATAAAGTATCTCCCGCTCTCAACATCATGCACAGCAACAGTTGATCCCGGCAACGTACTCCCATCATCCTCCATAACTTTCTCAACCGAATACTCCAAATCCTGCTCAAGAGGCGCCTTCCTCCCCTTCCTCTGCCCCGCGTTCTGACTGATTCTCCTGATCCTCAACACTGTACTAGGACTGATCTCATCAAACGGCTTTTTCGATGATTTGATCCATTTATAAGCTTGAGGGATAGCAGCAGCGATGATATCGCCATTTCCATCTATTGAAAGATTGTCAATCGGTATTCCGGTTTGGATGGTGTTGATGAGTTGGAGATTGTGTGTATCTGTGAGTATATAAACAGCGATTGAGCCGTCAAACGTGCTGGGTACGTAGATGAGTCCTTCGCGGCTTTTGATGAGCCCGTTAGGCATTGCCATTTTGATCCCACTGGAGGCGTTTTTGCACTGACTACGGCTGCAGTATGCGACACTGCCGCCGCCGATCAGAGGGTCAAGTTTGGAGCGCTGGAAATGTTAGAGGGCGATCGAACGATACAGTTCTTGTACATGTTAGGTACGAGGACTTACAATTCCAGCTTTGGCACTCAGACAATTTGTGAAAACAAAGGTATCCTCTGTGACCCAAGCCACACGATTTGGGGTCTGGATGACTTCGCTTGCATAGGTCCTTACATGACGCATAGAATCACTTCCAGCTTTCGTCTGGAACTCCTCAAACGTGGAATTGGCTCCGAATTTTGAGGCATCGAGAGGAGCCCCAGTGGTAGGGTCGAATGGTGGACGATGGTTATTCAGAATGATATGGAGAACATCGTTGTGCTCATCGGCTCGGATGTCGAGACCATGCAGATTTAACGTGCCGTCTCCATTGACTCCAGAAAAGTTCTCTGTAGACAGCCACTTGAGGCGAGATGCTAGAGCACCTGATCCTCGTGTGTCTAGAACGGCAACACGGTCTGTCAGGCCGCGACCAGTTGCATTGAGATGGCCAACACTGAGTCATGAAGATTAGCTTTACTTAGTTGGATGAGATCAAGGGTTTTGAGGGATCAACGAACGCAGGAAGCCAGTCTACGCGACTTTGAGAGCTTGAACATGCCATGTAGAGGTATCCTGTCTTTTCGTGCAACCACATATCTTCGCAACCTTCCAAACCCAGATTGTCGATCTTCTGGCAGTGGATATCGCTGAATTCCTCCAGAGACTGTATATTACGGCCATATCCGAGAGCACCGAATATCAATGATTTGAGAGCAAATTGATAGATAATGCCTATGAAGACGATGCCAACGACAGCTACTCTTGAGAGAAGTCCACCAAGGCCCGCCATAGTGATAAATTTCAGGACGATTTCTTGTCAATTGAAACGAACTAAGTCCAGTGAACTCGAGTCCTCTCGAGAACCGATCTAGAACTAGAAACAGAATCAATTCATTTAGAATCTCTGAATATGCGGGTATCAACTATGAAGATGGCTTCTCCCTCTTTGCCAAGATGGACCTTTGACGCGTTGCCGAGGTCCTCCTCGGCTCCACGAAAGGCGGCAGTTTTAGCACATCCGCGCTCGCTACAGGTACTTCCGTACTTAGGCGAGATGCTGTTACATCAATCGCAGCTTCTTGACCATCTACTCAGGACCTGCACCACATCCGCATCGCGCATCTTCGACACCGCTTTTGCTCCTCTCGGAATCCGAGACATGGCCCTCGCCAGGCAGGATTATGCTATCTGGGCTCAGATGCCCAGGACGCATTCATCCTTCACATTTAATCTCATACACTCCGCGCCCTACCTGCGGCGTAGCATCTCGGCCACCCATGCCCATGATCCGCTGCAGACACGATGACTCTATTTATAGAGCTCAGAGCCACAAATACAAGGCTTCAGTCTTCCTTTGATTGTGTTGGTGCAGAGAGATTCTGCCATCATGCGGCAAAGCAGTGCTAACTACCCATCATCCTCAGATATTGGGGCTGACATGTCATTCTGGGAGCGTGTACGGCACAGTGCT
This sequence comes from Neospermospora avenae, assembly GCA_014282315.1. Lineage (NCBI taxonomy): Eukaryota > Fungi > Ascomycota > Leotiomycetes > Helotiales > Ploettnerulaceae > Neospermospora > Neospermospora avenae. The sequence goes on along the minus strand of JACBAH010007289.1, from coordinate 13,325 downwards.
CGTGGCAACATTTTATACATAGAGGTTTGTCGGACGTGTAAGTGATCGTCTCGTAAGTCTGTACTCCAATTGCTTTCTACTCGACTACTTGCGTTGAGACACGCCGCGTCCTGTGTTGTATCGGTCATCATGGTGTTCAATCTGCCAGACAGCATTAGAAATAATGCAACACTCATGGCGGATGTGAAGAATCAAACTGGATCTTGTGCTCTTCCTGGAGGGGTTGCTATAGAACTACAGAATAGGACCGAATTCCAGCAGACTGGGAGTAATCTGGGATTCTTGTGTAAGTCTTCTACATTAAAATTAGAGAAACTGCCACTGACAATTCCTCAAGTTAAAAATAACACATTAGACAATCCTCCTAATTACTGTCCACCACATCCAATATGCGCAATAAGAAGACCCCATGGCGGATCTTGCCCCGAATCTCAAGGATTTTTCGAACCTGTATTATGTCCTGCTAAATGGTATTGTCCCATAGGTGGGAAAGGAGCAGATAATATGTCCTACTGCATATTACTGTCCGCGGGGATCCATTGAGCCTCTGAAGTGCGGGTTTATTGCTCAATCCCCCGAAGGGTCTATGAAAAGTATGAGTTTTCTACCATTCGGGATCCTGATTGCTGTCGACATCTGCCTCATAACACTCACGATACTCGAAAAGCTCCGAAGTTGATACAAGAAGAGAGGATCGAAAGGATCATTGGTAAATAAGAAAGCATTACTGGCTAGGGGAGCTGGAAGGTTCCAGGGAAATGCATATCAGAAGCTGGAGGAGAACAATGGCTTTGACGACAACGATTACCATATGCAAAACAGGATCACGTCAATGGCCGGAGCCAACAGGTTTCGCGCAATTAGAGCCTCGGAGGCGGCGTTCTTGTTCTAGGATCAGATGAAGCAGGACGATGGTTCTCGAAAGAGCGATTTGCATCTGTTTGTGGAATCGCTATCGAAATGTCTCGGTGCCACTAAGTTTGGTCTACGTTTTGAATTTAAACAGCTGGCTTTCGAACCACCCAAATCAAATAGGAAGATCCTGTTGGAAATCTCAGGCACAATTCACGCTGGGTCACTTTGGGGAGTGATTGGAGCAGCTCGTGTACGGCTGCCATGTACTTGGTCGGACAAAGAAAGTCAGAATTATATAGATATCCTGATCGGCTGTCTTCACCTGTCCCACGTCCAAGGTTTTTCTGGTAGGAAGACTCGCAGCACCTGTCATTTCCGGAGGGCAGCGAAAAAGAGTCAGCATTGGTATGGAATTGGCAGCTGCACCGATGGCTTTGTTTCTCGATGAGCCAACGTGCGGACTAGACGCAACCGCTGCAGCTTCTATTATGTCCACCTTAAAAGCTCTGTCCCGACTGAGTATGACAATTGTAACGATTATCCACCAGCCTCGTCAGGAAATATCTGAGTCGCTAGACTCTCTCCTCCTTCTTGGTCAGGCCGTATGATCTTCTGTGGCGCCAAAGAGACACACAACCGCGTTTTGAAACTTGTGGCTACCACTTCCCACCGCATATCGATCCTGCAGACATCATGGGAGATATCGTCGCCGGCGAAGGAAAAGACTCCTAACGAGACGGTGACTGCAGTTTTGAAGGCCTGATACAATATTGGTCAAAGGAACGAAAAGACAGCTTGGCGCCCGAGCATGACAATGTCCGCCCTGTGTCTATGATCGAGGGTAACTCCTTGGCCCAGATACTCAAGGTCCGTGGCGCTCAGTGGTGCAAATAGATATACTTCTGTTTCGCATGTTCTCTCTTTCAAAAATACCGCCAGAAATCATCCTTCTACTTCGAGATTGGCGTTGGTGCCATGGCTGGATTCTTGATAGGCCTTTCGCAGCTCTCATCAAACGGTCAAAACCTCCGAGGTATCTACCATCACCCCTACTACTTCTTTTCATCCTCAGCGGACTACGCATCCGTTGCTCAGATATCCCTTCTGGTTTGCCTCGCCATAGGACTAACAGCCCTAGCGCCCGGCGCCAAGACTTTTGCTGAAGAGAAACTCGTATATTGGCGTGAAGCTGCAGCTTGACATAACCCGCTTTCCCTACTACATGGGCAAAGTTCTCTCCACAATACTCCGCATTTTTCTCGCCGATTTCCACTTCACGACTTTATTCATGTTGCTGAGCACTCCGCGAACCACATACCTCTCAGCGTGCACAGCAAACATGGTGTACTTCTACTGCATCTACGGCATCGCATCAGTTATATCCATGATCACGCGTCGAGAAGACGGTCCGCTGTTAGCAGTAATGCTCAGTTTGATAGTCAGCGTACTCACTGGGATGTCTCCCACTCTCAAAAGAGTACGGATCTGGAAGGTAATCTGGATATGGAGAGCTAGTCCCGGACGTGGTTGAGCGAGGCTTATTTCTCAGAAAATGTTATTCCTTGGAGTATCTTTATCAGATTGAGATCACGAAGACAAATCTAGGGATTAAGTTGGGTGTTCTTAGGACGGACCTTTTGGTGCTGTTTGCGATTGGAACGCTGTATAGGGTGATGGCGTTTCTGGGATTGAGGTTTATGTGGAAGAATAGGCAGCGTTAGGTGAGGAGCGAGTTCAAATACAGACTATGCAATGGCAGGACGTTTCGAGTTCAGATTTTCCTACCACGATTGTTTCTGATGTCATGGTCAATCGACAGCACACTCCTCGCAATCTCCACCCAAGATTTCCACTATCCTTGCTTTAGACGTTCCTACTGCTATCTCCCACATACGAAATCACCCACTTTCCCACCTCCTTTCCATTCTCATCAAGATTCTTAACAAAAGTCATCATGTTCACCCCTACAGTCTGCAGCACCCCATCGAATCTCGTTTCGAACGGCGTCCATGCAAACCCAATGTCCTCATACACCTTGATCTCCGTCTTCTTTCCTCCATACTCATTCCCATCATCGCCGCTTTCCCATTCAGCGAGAGCGATATTCTCTTCTATTTGGATAGAGGAGTTGAAGGGGATCTGGGCGATGATTTCTGGGAGGGGTAGGTTCAGATGCTGGCGAGTGGGAGGAGATTGTGAGGTGTTTGGTGTGATTGTTTGAAGAGGCGTTGAGGGTGTAGATGGACGGATAAGCAAGGCTTGCCCAGTGGACAAGATGCAGCTGTGCATCAAAGTTGGATCCTTTGAGGAGATCCCGGAAAGAAATTTGTGGATGAGTGCTAGGATTGCTTTGTGCTCTTGGAGGGGATCCTCGGCTTGGTTGGCATCTTGGCCAGCCATTTCGAAAAGTCCTGAGGATTCTGTCAGGTGCGTATGGCGGTTGATCTTGGTTTCCAATTAGCATCAAGTCTAAGTTTTCATACGCGGTGGATTCCGGAAAGGTGTCGTGATTGCTTGCTCGCTTGTCTCAGAGTACTAAGATCTCACATCATCCTCACGCTGTGAGCTTTCGGGATTTGATATGCGGAGAAAACCGCATGTCGTATGCCGCGTCACCACTGTGGTTGAATACTTCTAAACAGAAGCTAGAGTAATTTAGTGTGCTAGACACCAGATCCTGTGCTAGAATTGATGGTAGTCACTCACACCGAAACATTTAGATATCCGTTATGGAGGTTATTTGAATAGCTAAAAACGTTTCAAAAGTACTCAGTCTAAGTCTCGCACGACTGCTCGATTTTCGATAGCACGATACTTGCTCTACTATCTGCTCTCTTGGTGCCATCTGGCAGTCCCGAGTTTGGCTCTAAGTATGGTTTCTTGCTGTCCAAATTGGCGATTTGATCTGTTGGCAATCTTGTAACCTATGCTGACAGAGGATCATAAGAGAGAGAGAGGAATGATTTGAGGATGTAAAACTAGCAATCTAATTACTCTACTCAAGATCAGCTGATCCTGTGTATCGGTTTGGAATCCATGAAGTCCCGGTCGAATTTTTGGATGCAATGGCTTTCAAAACGAGTATTTCATAAAGGGAAAATTTGTATGTCACACACTTGGCGACAAGAAGCAAAACGCTGTTTTGAGTGCCATGAATAAGTTAGAGACATTATTCTTCTTTGTGTAACACTCTAGTCTTCAGTAGATCATAATTCTGAGTATCATTGCCCTACTCAAGTCAGGTGATAGTGCTTCCCAATTGATGGATATCAACACCGAACCGTCCTTTTGGCAAATAATCCTTCGATGTTCTGTACATAGCATTTCATCAACTTTTAATCTAACGTACAACCAGCCGATGTCTGGGCGTGTTCCAGAACGAGCACCACAAATGAAGGTGATGTGCAGTAATATATTTGATTGGCTGATGTTGTCTTGTGGCTAATATATACGCGGCCCGCTCACCGGCAATTCGCACTGTTTTGTTTTTATCCTCACGATCTTCTGTTTGCCACGCGGGAGTATAGAGTTAATTGATTCTGCCGTATGACATATTGTGGGGTAATGAAGACCTGAAGTGTTTGTGTGATTTTTGATAAATACCTGCCAAATGCCTCCATGAAGTCAACTTGTTACTCTTTTCACCACTCTCAATACTTCAATAACCTTTTATCAGAGCCGATCTTGTCGAAATGTTCCTTTCAGGAATCTTCTCGGTTATAGCTCTGCTGTCGGTTCAAGTTTCTGCTCATGGAGCTGTTACTAGTTACCAGATTGGCAGCACAATTTACCCAGGGTAAGTTCCTTCTCATTCGCGAATGCACACAGACATGTCTAACATAAGTCTCTAGATATCAAGGATACAGCCCCTCCTCGTCACCAAAATCTATTCAACGAGAATGGACCGATGGCTACAACCCAATCACTTCCGTAACAAGCGCAAAAATGCTCTGTAACGGCGGCACATCCGCGGCATTGTCGGCAGACATTGTAGCCGGCAACACAATCACAGCGAAATGGTCACAATGGACTCATTCCCAAGGTCCAGTCATGGTCTGGATGTACAAGTGCGCCGGCGAACATTCAGCATGTGATGGCAAGTCAAAAGGGTGGTTCAAGATCGACCAGCTAGGCATGACCGCGGCTCCTCTCAGTGGTACTGCTTGGGGAAACGATCAAGTACTCAAGAAGCTCGCTTGGACGAGCACGATACCGAAGAGTCTTTTGCCAGGAAATTATCTTATTCGGCACGAGTTGTTGGCTCTCCACCAAGCGAATTCTCCGCAGTTCTACCCTGAGTGTGCTCAATTGACAGTCTCTGGAAATGGGACGGCGACGCCAGCTGCGAGTTACCTGACATCGATTCCCGGATACGCTACTGCCAGCGATCCTGGAGTTATGGTAAGTGCATCTGTCGAGTGCATCATGTATTTTTTTAACTGATAATTGCGTAGGTCGACACGTATATGTCGAAAGCTACAACTTATACACCTCCTGGACCAGCTGTTTGGACTGGTTAAGTAGGAAGTCGCTTATTGCATCTCATGACGGTATGCGTTAGTATGACGAGGACAACCAGGCAACAGAACTACAAGAGAGAATTCTTGGTGTAGCACAGGTGAGATTCTTGACTTCAGAACACGTATATAGTTCCCACATTCCTGAAAATGATCTTGAAGCCCTTGAAGCTGGTCTTGACAACTCTGCAACAACGACGTGAATTTTCGATCTTCTGATCTATAGTATTATCGTTATATAGTAGAATCCTCATACCCGGGTACTATTGGGAAGCCAATAATATCCCGATCTTGGTCCCCCGGATAGAAATCTTGTTTCACACCCTGCTTCGGCAGTCAACTGAGGCTGAAAGGGAGGACAAGGGTCCGGCTTAAACCCGTTACCCACCATCAGCAACACATGGGTACGATAATGAGGATTCACCAGCAAAGTTCTCGGCCCGAGTCATACTTTTTGTTAGAAATCTTTGGCTGGAATATGCTTAGCTTTGAACCCGCTGAGTGAGTGCTGATCTGATCTGCTGTAGCCACAACCAATACCGCCAATAGGGTAGTTTTCGAGGTCAATTTATTGGTGAGATGAGCATTATATCCTGTCCAAATTATCCTGCCCTATTTGACATCTTGTTGTAACTGCTTCAGGAACGACTCCAGAAGAAAGAAACATGCAATCAGGTAAATAGAGACAAGGCAGACGATGATCGGCCAAGAATGCATCAAAATAATTCCAGACTGGTAGACACAAGAGAACTTAGTACTCATATACGGAGACATAAAACAAATGTTGAAGAGAACGTTGCTGTAATATCAGAGAGATCCATTTGGAATATAGTAGATTGTACGGGTACATAGGTAAGTAATTGTGAGCAGATGTTCCACAGGCGATCTTAGGACTTCTTTACTCCGTTACCTGCTAGAAATATCTCACAAATCAGAAATTTATGCGTCTAAGCACTGGAACACTGATTGTAACGCTTGCCGGGCACAACAAGAGTGCAAGTTTGTCGCTTTTTTGTTTACATTTTCTCGGGCATAGCCGAAAAGCTTGGCGAAATATGCAACTGAAAAGCATGTAAGAAGAGCTTAAAGAAGTCCTGCAGAATAAATATCACATTCATAGATTAGCCCAAGTCCAATGATCTCATAAGAGTTTCTCGCCTCGTGCGACTCAACTAACGAGACTATCAAATGCAAATACACTTTCAGCTGGCAGAAACGATCCTTGCTCAGTGAGGTGCAGCCATATGCACAGATCATTGCGGCCACTTGAGGAGCTTTCAGGCTGTAAGATTCTCGAATGTTACCCTGTCTATCGATGTCCAACAGAGGTGTCGTATTGAGGCACGGCACCTAAGTGCGGAGTATTAGTATTTTCCACCCCAACACTCTGATAGAAAAGGACACAATTGATACACTATAATCAGCAGCTATTTTCGAAGTTGATCCTAAGAAATTTCTGAAGACTGTAAGTTGTAGCTTGTGCAATTAATCACCTAGCACTCTGGTTTTGGATTTTCGGCACGTGTCTTATTCCACCGCCTTTTTCTGTCATCGAGAACCTGTGATGATGATAAATGATATGCTATTTCCAACAAAGCTTTCCTCCCATCCCCCTATGTCGCTGGGCCCAGTCTCGCTTATTAAATGTTTGGATTACCGTGCACGCAGGGGTTTGTATGGTTTAATTACTGGACGAGTCTGACTACAGAGGTAATTTTAAAAGCTAAAAGGACCTCTGTTTGATAGCCGTGCTTCTTTCGCTAGAGTCAGAATATGAGGGACTTGAGGCCTTCTTATCTACCGTATCGCGTGAACTTTCAACAGCTATTCATGTTGCCTATACAACTATACTTTGCCCATACTATAATTTGCTGTATGCTAGCGAAAAGGTTCTCTCGAGCTCCGAAAAAGAGATACCTTAACGTGAACGTAAATCGAACTAATAGGATACTAGATAGCTAAAATAAAGTTCTAATATCACTGGAATCGCCGGACCCTTCAATTGAATCTTTGTTTCATATTGTTCAGGCGTCTTCTACTCCGGAGTTATATTATGAAATACGACGAGTCTATGTAGCATCTCTAGAGAATCCATCTAGGCGTAGTCTTTACTATAAGAAACCTAGATTTATATCGTACAATCGTACGATGCGTACATATTAGGAGATTGCTCGTCTTATGGGTCGAGAATCAAAACATACAAGCCTCTACTGTACATGCAAAGCTAATTCGAACCCTTACGCGAACCCGCGGGCCCTGAAATACCGTGTCGATACGCTGTAAATAAACGAACACGGTGTCAAAAGTTCACACCGTGTCGATACGGTGTCAGGAAATCTCGCTTAATAGCCGACCTCAGGGCATCCCAGGCGCTAGAGGGCTTAGTGCCCTGTAGTAGGCGTCTAATAGGCTAATACCCCCCTTATCAGAACCCCATACCACTTATATATGACGACCTGCACACGACCTGCCGCCTTAATTGTGCGTAGACTTCACCCCCCCCCGGCACGGGCTCCTGTTTGAAGTGCACCAAATGACCCCACCGTACGCGATGATTCACTTCAAACCTTGCAACCATCGAAGGGAGTTGACTTGGCACGATTAGATGCGCAGCTGAACTATCTGAATCGGTTGATTTTGATATTTGTTTCGAGAGAGCGTTGCTTATAAACTATCAAACTACACACTTGCGAATATTCAGCCCCCACGAGAGATTTTGGCTTCCCTCCCGATCCCGTCAGCTTCGGTTATCTTAGCGAGAGATACCGGTCGGGTGTCGATAAGGTACGGTACGGTATCTTATAGGTAGGTAGGTATTCCAGAACCAGCAGGTTTCCGTAAAGACATTTGATTAATCTCGCTTGGCGATAAGATTGATTAACCTCCCGAGGTCCTTCTTCTTTTGTCCAAGTCGAGCAAGATTGGATTTCAGCTAAATGGACTACACACATCTCCTTTACCGACAATACAGCCATCCTAATCTAGTAATTATGTGCCTGACTCTGAGCTTCTTTTAGAATTAGGCGTCAGGGTCTGAATTGTGAGCCTGCCAATAACTGCTGTGGTTGGGATTAGTTAGGTCTGTTAGGAAACAGGGTCAGAGCTAGGATTCGGGCCAGAGTAAGGTTTTTATTTGAATTGAATTGAATTGCTACTGTGCTGTACAGTTGTAGCCGAGTTGTACTGGTATTATAGTACCATGGTACGTGCGTTTGTTCGTTCGGTCCAGCCAAAATCAAGCTTTGGGCTCCACGTCGCCGCCTTTGAGTTCTCCGCGGTACGGAGGTACAGCGGGTATCTTTTGCCCCTGATTTTTGCAGGGGCCTGTCTCCACTGGAGGAAAAGATGGCTGATAACGACAAAGGAGCAAGTCTATCGAGGCTGTAATTTATTCAACTTCTGGGAATCTACTTACTTACGATCAATTCCGTATTACTGTCAAAGATACCCAGGAGAAAGTAGGAGACTTTGAATGTAGACATCTAATTGAGAGTATACCGGCTCGCCGTCAAGCTATAATTAATGCGGATAGATTATTTACTAAGAACTAAAATACTACTTGATTCTTGCTTATAATTCTCTAAATGACTACGATTTTGAGTATGGGGGTAATATTACCTTCTTGAGTTAGTACTTAACCCCTTTTAAAATTAGGGGTAAAAAGATACCCGCTGTACCTCAGTAAGACGGCGTTCCGGGATTGATGGAGATCGGTCTATTAGGGAAACTTCGAACTTTACCGCAGGCCTTCTTATCGTATGTGGCAGGTTCAGCGAAATGAGCTGTTACATGATGGTCATCATGAATGGGGGAGAGATAATTGCTATATGTATCGCCGTCCCCTAGAGGTTTTTACAGCCTTCTGGCCGCGTTTTCCTAATCCGTTTGCTACGCAATATGGTAGGAATGTTCCTAAAAGCTGCCTTGGGCTACCTGGCCCTCCTGGCCTTCAGCACGTCAGTCTCCGCGGATAGGATGGGTTCGGTCGCCAAATCAAGAGGATATGATCCTAGAGCGATAAATCAGAGGGCTGCTAAGGAAGCGAAACTGAAGCCAAAAAGTCAGGGGAAGTTTCGATTTTTGAATGCCGATACAAAGCGTATGTAATTTCTACTCTGATATGATACAGACACTGATTCTCTGCAGCATTTCAAGTTACCTCGCTACCAGAAGTAAAGTATGACATTGGCGAAATGTATTCTGGTATTATACCAATCGACATGAAGCATCCATCCCGAGGACTCTTCTTCGTCTTTCAACCCACAGACGGTCCGCCAGTCGACGAAATCACGATCTGGCTCAATGGAGGCCCCGGTTGTAGTTCGCTTGAAGGATTCTTCCAGGAGAACGGAAGGTTCATCTGGAGCTGGGGAATGTGAGTAAATGTGGATGAGTTATAAATCCTTGCGCAGCAGATGGAAATTTCCCAGAAATCAAATACTGACACCAAAAATCTAGGTACGAGCCAATGTATAATTCATACTCATGGGTGAATCTGACCAATGTGTTATGGGTTGAGCAACCTGTTGGTACTGGATTCTCCGCAGGCACTGTCAAGGCCACCAGTGAAGAAGATAGCGCCAAGGAATTTGTGAACTTCCTGTTGAACTTCCAGAAGAAATTCGGGATCTCCAACTTCAAGATTTACGTCACCGGCGAAAGTTATGCTGGACGATACGTATCATACATTTCGGCTGAAATGTTGAATCGCAAGAACAAGACAAACCTTGACGTCAAAGGTACAACTCAGTCAAGTGTTCACAATGATGTACAGTACTGACCTCTCTATAGGAGCCTTGGTATATAACCCCGCTCTAGGACCATATCAATATCTCCAGGAGCAAGTCCCAGTATATCCATACATTGAGAAGTGGAATAACATCATCGGACTCAACCAAAGCTTTATGGCACGTCTGAAGGATGTTGACCAGAAATGTGGTTATGCTGCTTACAGGGCCAAGTATTTGACTTTTCCCGCGGCTGGTATTCAGCCGATAGGACCTGACTCCGTCACCGATGAATGTAACATAAACGATCTTGTAACCGCTGCCGCTTACAACGTCAATCCATGCTTCAATTCATACCAAATCAATGCCCAGTGTCCTATACCTTCAGGTAAGCTATAGCATCTCTGTATCACACACCAAATTCTTACATGAATACAGATCCGCTTGGATATCCTTCCAATCTTGCATACTCATATCCGGGTCTAAACACTGTCTACTTCAACCGAGACGACGTCAAGCTTGCCATGCATGCTCCGAAGAATGTCGATTGGACCATATGTAATGGTCCAGTGTTCGTCGACTTCGTAGACTCATCTGCCGATCCCATTCAAAAGGTCTTACCGCAGGTAATAGAAGCCACAAATCGTGTTTTGATCTCGGGTTCTCAGCTCGATATGATCATCCTCACAGAGGGATCGCTTTTATCCATCCAGAACATGACATGGGGAGGCAAACGTGGCTTCCAAAATAAGCCTGACAAACCTATCGTCATAACCTTGCCAGATTTGCAATATGGACAAGTCTTTTTGGACAATGGATTTGATCCGGGAGCGGAGGACTTTCAGGGTACCATGGGTATTCAGCATTTTGAGCGTGGTGTGATGTGGGCAGAGACTTTCTTGGCTGGACACATGCAACCCCAATTCCAGCCAAGGTCAAGTTATAGACATCTTCAGTGGTTACTAGGTCACATCCAGGAGCTCTGAAGAGCCAGAAGAACTTGATAAGGCTACTCACTACCACTTTTCTTACGCTGGTTGTGACTAGCTAGGCTCCTTATCATTTTTAAAAATTGAAATGAGCAGCCCCTATTGTTAAATATCATTACAAGTCTAGTTCTTCTAGAAGTATGAGTATTACAGTCCTTCATTTAATCGCCCCCATTGGCGATTTTCTGAGATTCTCTCGCTACAAGTGATGAAGTAAAGGTTGTGTACCAAGGGGCTTGGCGAGAATGATTATCTCGGACTTTGACTGCAGTCAGCTATGATTGCTATGGCCTATCGAGCATGATATTCTGTAATAATATTTTCATGGCTTATTTGGACATCTACAGATGCTCTCCTCCCCCGATAGCATAGCCAATATCTGGTATTGATAGTCTTGTCACGTGCCATTTCAAGTCACAAGCTAGCGATATCAGGCGGGTCACGAGGACGTCGCAGAAGGACTGTTGGAAGAATGACCCGACCACAAGTAATGGTTAAATGATCATGATTTTGCTGACAGTAGTCACGGTGGAATCTAATTTCTGGTTGGGTGAGCGGGAGTGTAAGCAAATAGATATGGCAGAAGTAGGATCCCGCAATCTCCACCATGTTAGGTCAAAGAATATGACCTGCTACTTCCCCATACACAGGTCTCAAAGTCTGGGATGATCCTGCTAGCATAGTCATGCGCTGCCGGCTTCAAATTTTGCAAAGGGAGCTGAGTTTATTGAGAGTGGACCGAGCCTCAAACAGCTCTAAGCAGAGTTTCTGGTGACCACTGAATTAGCTGGAGTAAGACAGTGTAATCACGAGAAGCGCAAACTACATCATCTTCTGGAATTGAATGAGGTGGGCTATATGATAAGGTCTCGCTCCAGGTACAGTTCATTGTCTCCATTTATCAAGTAAAACCCTGAACCAAAAATTTGGCCACCATACAATTCACACATCTCCAAGACCGTGCAATTCGAGAAGGAACCAGACTATGGCATGGAATTACGATTACGAAATAAGACGCAAGTCGACAAGAAGGCATAGATCGAGTAGGCATGCTGAGTACGATCCGCAACCCTCTGTCTATGCGCCAACTTCCTATCGGAATCGATATCGAGGTAATTTAATGAAACCATCAATTTCGACCGTGTATTTCTGACACTCGTACAGATTTGCCGTACCCTACCCATTATCCAGACACGACTTACCGGACCAATATCACCAGTCTACCTGGCGATATCAAACTGTCTGTCTTCGACTATCTCGATCCAGTGTCTTCTGCCTGCCTCGGACTATCTAGTAGACATCTCTACCCTTCTCACAAACGCATGCACAGAAATGTGGGTTTATACGAACAAGCCGACGGCAATGTTCCTTTATGCTTCCAGTTAAGAGATTGGGCTCCCGAGGGCCTTATGCTGGATCCGAGATCCGGGAAGTACGTCAGTCGTGAGAGATATGAACGAGGCGATGGAAGGTCCGGTCGCAAGAGACATTTTTGGGACGGAAAGTTGCGTCGGGTCGGAAAAGTCGTGGATTTGCGGCATCGGGAGGAGAAGCTCAGAAGAGTCGAAAGAGATCATGATCTTAGAGGGAAGTACTACGGGAGATGGAGGTAGACAAGTCTGCCGCCCGCCGAATTGAGAATTAATTCCTTAACGACACGTCTTTTCTGTCCTTTGATTTCTTTTGTGTCAAGTCGAGGTCTAGTTTGGATTTCGGGCTTGTGAGGCGGCGTCAATCTTGGTCGTAGTTTGTTAAGCGTACGGATTCTCATTCATGGTGTACGGATTGAGTCGGTCATGGCCGGTAGCCTCACACTTGTCAATATAATGATTATAGAGCTTTGTTTACTTCAACGTCGCTTATTCGTCCTAGCACCTGCTGTTCGTTAGGTGAGTTTGAACCAGCGAGATTTCGCTTTCGACAATTTGCAACTACAATATCCTATAGAGCATCCACTTTGCCTGGTTAGTTCGCATTCGTGGCATCCATCACGCGTGATTTCCAAAGACTCTAGAGGAAGACGAAAGGACTAGATGACCCTCATCACGTGATGCGATCTACCCCGCCAAATGCATAAATCAGAACCCCGCTTCTTCTACACTCCAGTTACATTTCAACGATTACTAGCCGGCCCACCTCCAGTTTCGCTCGGGGCTCGCTTACTGTCGGGGAAAGCGAATGTCACAGGCAAGCAAAACTGTCACAGCTCGGCCAAACTTCGGTCATTGGGTTTTGGT
>JACBAH010007288.1:0-25740 GCA_014282315.1 Neospermospora avenae | reverse complement strand
ACTTGAGTCGGTATCCCTAAGGTACGAAAGTACAGGGCACTTGAAATCAGTAGTGGTACTGTACGCTGGCACTCTTGCTGCAGAGCCCTGTGCTTCCATTTGGTAGTTACTTTCGTACTTCGGATGTGAACGCTGTCCAAGGCCGGAAAGGAAGGAGTTCGAGTTCGTGAGAGCTGAAGAGAGTTTTCTCATTCTCCTTTGGGCAAGGATCAAAGGAGAAGCCAGACAAGGAAATGACGACGCCCGACCTGGGGTGTTACCAAAGCTCGTCCCCTGCTCCTTCACTGAAGAGTCCGTGGTATCCCAGTCCGGTACAACATCAGAAGTGCGGGCGGAGGATCGAGGATGGATGGATGCGCGCTGATCTGAGCTGATACATAATCGACCACCACCCTCGGCCGAACAAGGAGATGTTGTTGTCGGTCCGTCGGTACAAAGACTCCTCCACCGCTTGATCTCGAGATTCAAATCAACCATGAGAACTTCCCAATTGCAAAAGGCATTGTGCCGGACAGCAATCGGACTTGGTGAGCTGCTTCCTACTCTATGTGGGGTGGAGTGCTATCCAGACTAACAGATATGAATAGCTTCCCTCTCGACAGCACAATTCACATTTACCCCCTCGGGCGGTCCAACATACAGTATCGGTGTTCCGTCTGGATCCTCAATATCCTCTTCTTCGACCGGTCCTCTCTATTTCCGTCTCGAAGCACCAACTTCCTACCAATGGGTGGCGCTCGGTATCGGAAGCCAAATGGCTGGCTCGAGCATCTTCGTCATGTACGCTGATGGGACTGGGAATATCACACTCAGTGCACGAAAGGGGACTGGCCAGGTGGAACCGAAAGCAGACAGTACACTACAAGCCGGGGTGGAATTGTTAGCTGGAACTGGGATTGTGAATGGGAAGATGGTTGCGAATGTGAAATGTGGGTCATCCGTCTATGGACATATCATACAAGAGTCATTTTCTACGGGGGATGACATTTCTCTGGGGGATGGACAACACTGACTCGTGCAGGCACCTCATGCACATTGAAGTCCGATGCAAGATCATCTGAATCTCCGTGGATAGCAGCGTGGACGACAGGGCCAGCTCTCAACTCTGCATCAAGATCTGCGACTCTTCGGCAACATCAAGGAAACAACGCGGTAGAAGCACAAGTTGATCTTTCGAAAGCTTCTATCGCTTCTGACTCGAATCCATTCCTGCTTGGTAGTGCTGCTCCACCTAGCAATACTGGCCCTGGTTCTTCACCAACAACTCCTTCGGATAGCAAGCCGACTAAAGGGGCAGGAGAAAATGAGGCTGGACCAGGCTCGAACGATGACGACGATCATGACGGCAAGAATAAAGGTGATGAGCCAAATGGCAACTCTAATAGTGCCGGTGTTACCTTTGGTGGCTCAAAGTCGAGAGAGAACGCCATATCAGATTATCAAAAAGCTCACGGAATTATAATGGGGATTGTCGTAGTCCTGCTCTTCCCGTTCGGAGCTATGTATATGCGTATGGGTGGCAGTGGCATTGTTCACGGTATACTGCAGATCTTGAGTTTGTGCGCTCTTCTGGTCGGCTTGGGTCTTGGTATCAAGTTGGCCGATCTCACGAGAAAGGTAAGCCTCTCTTCTAATAAGCCACTATCTCAAACAAGGGAAGTAAGTTGTCGAAGGATCTAGGTTATCAGACCTCATGGGTGTCACCTCAATACGAATTGGACTTGTACATGGGCTCATTGTTACATGAAGAAGATCCGGCCATCTATAATACTAAGCTAATAATTCACACAGAGCCTCACAACAACACACCCTCTCTTTGGTATAATTATCGTAGCTCTCTTCCTCATCCAGCCAATCTTCGGCATCATCCACCACTTGCAATTCAGACGCAATCTCACCCGATCCGGTATCTCACATCTCCACATCTGGTACGGTCGTATCTTGATGATCCTCGCCGTTATCAACGGCGGGCTTGGACTGCAACTCGCATGCAATTCCAAGAATGGCGTAATAGCGTATAGTGTTTGTGCAGGTGTGGTGGGCGTTGCGTATATCGCTATGTGTGTGTTTAAGAGGAGGAGTGCCACATCCAAGGTGATTAGTGGCGGTTGGAGAAAGGATGATGGAGTTACACCTCACGTGGGACCTGGTGGAGCTGGACAGGGTGGATATGCTGTGCCTGAGGTACAACATTATGGAAATGGGCATCCTAATGGACAGACAGACAATGTTGTGTTCAAGTAGACGTCATGCCGTTGAAGAGGATCTGAGCTGCCAGCGCCGAAATTATTCTTGGGTAGTCGATTGTTGGCTCAAGGGATATGTTACGCATGTGTACTGGAAGACGAGATGTGTCAGGCGAACCATTTGAATAGTGTTGGCGTTCACAGATCGCGGTCAGACGAAGTCGTGGAGTTTAAGGAGCAGAAGTCGATATTGCTAGATCACGATACATTATTGAATAACGATACATATCTAACACTTTGATTTGTATATCTCTTTTCAGCCCAAGCTCGATGCTTGAACTGAGATCCGCGGAATGGTAGGACCGCTGACCATGAGCGGGTTCGTAAGACGATAAAGTCGGGAATAAGATTTAATGCGATCGACCATCCGGTGCTCCATGTTCGTTGCCCATAGCTTCCCAACATGGCTATTGTTTGACAGAAATTAAAACCTGTCTGTCTTCAGACTACTGATTCCCTCAGACGTTTGCAATGTTGTGTCCGAACTAAACCCTCAAGTACTGTATGTATATCAACGTTGCAATAGCAATACAGCCTTTTTGCCGAAATAGCAAGCTCTACTTTAGCTTCCTAACCAAAGTGGGATTATTGCCAAGTCGAATTCCAGTTCTGTTTTTCGTTACAACAAATTCCTCCAAAGAGACAAAAGACAACCTGGAATCCGTGTCTTGGCTTTGGAAGCAATCGTATGGCTCGCAGGAGCTGTGGCCTTTTGAACAATTGGTGAGTTTTGCAGTTTGTACCAAGATTTATATGAGGATAGCATACGGAATAGTGCAGAGTCTGTTAATGCCATTGAGGTAGGAACTGTTCTCCGTTAACTAGATGATGAATTTCGCATTTTGTACAGTACCCGAGTTGATTCCAGAATGGCACGGGGAGAGGTATAGTCTTAGAAGGATAGAGTAGGGAACTGCTGTCCGTTAAGTAGATGATAAATTCGCACTTTGTACCTCGACTAATTTGAGAATAGTAAAGGGAAAGATGAATTTTGAAACGCCATCGAAAATCATTCAGTCGAGAGCCTACAGTATGTCCCTGGACAAAAATCTTCGAGCCTTGTTGTCGTCCCATGTGCATCTACACGAAGACCACACGTCGCCGTTTTGTCATCACATCCGCGTCCATGTAACCCAGCCATTCATCATACCATACACGTAACAAGCACCTAGCACTTCGTACCTCCCTTTCTCGTCCTCCAATTCCTGCTCTATTGGCCGAATAGCCAAAGGCCACGAGCAGCCAGGTACAGAACACCTTCTAACAGCTCACAAGGTCCAAGTCCTATATAATCGTTCGTCGTCTGGAAAATACGTTTCCGTCCCTGATGGTAGCTTTCACACAGCCTGCAAACTCGTTACACTTTTTTAGTCCTTCAGTTCGGAAGTGATTGAGCATGTATGGTAAGTGTTGCTTCCATCCAATGGGTCCGAAGAAAAGTCTAGGATAGAGTCCAGGTTGAGCCTCGGATAGAGACTGTTCCTCCGTGGAATTTTCTAATATATGTCGAGATCCAGGGGCATAAGCAATAAGCCTTTGCGCAAAGAAGGTTACCGTCCCGGTCGAGTCACGATCGACTAAGATTGCAGAGTCTGGAGGCATAGGAATTGATCCGCTGCCCGGTATCACAAGAAGTTCTCCTTGGAGTGGTATGTTGGTCACGGAAAGCGAGCCTTCAGACTCATGTAATCTCGAGTCATCATCTGCTAGTGACATCGGGCTGTCATCGCATGGGTGGGTGAGGGGGAAATCCAAGCTAACTACAGCTTCGCACGGTTCGCTTGACCTGAGAGTCACTGCTTTCTTGCGCAGTGGATTGTCATTTGGTGCAGGTAAAAATTCCTGAAGAGGGAGATTCAGTTGTTTCTCTCCGCCTCGAAGTATCCGCCACGCCAAATTTTTGAAGGCTTGTACACGAGACTGGATGACTCTGATGTGAGCTTGTGGGAAGGAAAGGGCAATTCTCATCCATGTCGTCTAGCTCCCAGATGTCTTGATCCGATGACGTCTGATTTATCTTCATATGTGGGTATGGTATGGTCATCTACAGGCTCGTCAATTTTGAGTATCCTGGAGGTCATCATCGAGGATATGTATTCTATGAATGATGCAGCTTTGTCGAAAAATTCCTCTTCGACCTTCTCGTTCCGAAACCATGGATTACCAAATCCTAGGCCGGTGTCATCCATGGCTAGCGTTCTAAGGACGATCTGAAGATTTGGGAGTCCGTATGCATGCAATACGTGGTCCGCTGTTGCGACACAGAGCCATTTTTGTAATGTATCAATATTGCTGTCTGGAAAATCTGCAGCTACTGATTGGCAGATAGTACGTATTACAGCATAGAAAACGATATCGAGGTTTAGACTTCTACCGAATGTCTGAAAATTTTCCCCGCAGTCAAGCTCCGCCATCGTATGAAAATTGCTTGGGTTTGAATATGCTTGGATTGTTAGTAAAATTCGACACCTAGGAAGGTAGATTAGCGAGAGTCATATGTCGAGATCCAACACCAACAAATCCGAGGCACTGCGCGCCCACTGTGGGATGCTGGATGAGTCGAGCCGCCATATCAGCGAAGACGTCTACCACAGACCGATAGTAGTCAATTTCTATTGCCTCATCTCACTGTGGCAGGAGACCCGCTACAGAATAGATGTAATCGATAGGTAGTGTCGCGTCTCGGGTGACGTTAATACAGAGCAGGTCCAATAGACTCATACTTTTGAGATGAGAATTTTCGGAATACCTTCTCTTCAACCACTTGAACTCATCGATAGGGCGCGCTGGTGTATGGAATACTCATTCAAGAGCACTTTGTCTAGACCATAAGTTGTGTTGTGCAATTTGATAGCCTCAAACGCCGTCTCTAAAATGTCGTACTTGATGATTTCTGTTCCCCACAAGAGCAGAGATTTTGAGAAACAACGATTTCTTGAACGATACATCCCCTTCTGCAGTATGGCAGCGAATCCAGCGCGGCGAAAGCCTGGAACTCCTTGCTATCAAACGCAGCTTCTAACATCTTGCCCATGTGCTCTGCCCCGAGACTTTCAACAAATTTCCCATACCCTGGAATCACGGTTTCCTTTTCTTTTTATATCTCGACCGTCATAAGGGTCGTCCTGCATCTCAACAATATCGTTGTGCACGGCCTCATAATAAGACTTTATACGCGGGTCTCTCCACAGGATCTCAACAACCCCGCTGATTGCTTCTTTCCATCTCCTTAAAAGCTGGAAGGCAAGTCGATTCTCTTCGCCATTTGAGACCCCAAGCCAAGCGATTGTCGACCATGCTCTTGATAGATGTCTTGCATCATTGGAACCTGGTGATTGTTCTCTTCGATGTTCTTCTGACTTATGCAAATGGTGTCAATCTATATCGGATTGTGTGGTAAGAACTTCCGCAACTGTCTTGATCCGGCTGTAAGATTCGTCGTAGCCTCGAACGCATGACCGTCGACTGTTATGGTCTCTGTGATTGTTGGATTCCCCTACACGTGAGATAGAGCATCGTAAGCTGGATCAGAGGACAGTGAAACAGTGGAGAGCGAGCATTCGATGTTAGTTGAGTGGTCATCTTCTTGAGCGGGATGTATATGGACGATCCGGATCTCACGCAAGCCTCTATCCAGCGGTGAGTACATTAACCCGAGTACAACTAGGATGATATATCGAAGAGTTTCCGAATTCAGCTCTGCGTTTTATGGATAATAATGCGTCGACAAGAGTACGGACAAATCTGCCCGCTCAGAAGTCTAGGCATCTTAGGACTACTTTTCTGGCGTTTGCCCTGTGACGCAAAAATGCTTAGCAAGGAAAATCCTGGGGCTGCACACTGCATATACGCCCAACTCTGGTGGTTGCTGCAACTCAGAAAATTATGATTGGCCTCCACCGTTGTAGCCCACTTCTATTCGTCGAGATCGCGAGAAGGAGGGGAAATTTCTTGTTATTCGATCAGCCTTTTTCTGATGATGGCTTGACCATATCAACATTAGTCAGTTTCAAGCATGTTAATGGCCGTGTAGCCTGTTCAAAATGACTTCCCCTCAAGGATATCTAGCCTATGAATACACCTGTTTCTATACTTGGCGATTTTCTCAGAGTCTTTGGTGCCGCCTTCTCGGATTATCAGGAGATTGAGTGTGTACCATTTCCTGGGGCTCGTAGTGGGAAGCTGAATATACTGACAAATTGCTGTCCCTAGTCTCCTGTGCAAGTCCTCGAAGTGAAAGCAGCATTTGTTAGCAAAGCCGACATGACTATCCTTATAAAGAGGAGGTCTCCGACGATCAATGATGTGCTGACAGAGATAAAGCAGCTAAGCTCGTCTTGAATACTTTCAACTCGCCTCTCCGTCGGTCAGCTCAGCTGCTGCTTATGAAATCCCGCCTGCGTTACTCAACGGTGAAGTTGATGCCTTGCGCATCAAACTCATGTGTCTCTGCATGCGCCTTAAAATCTACCTCGCTTGCAATGTCACCCATACAAACATGCTGCCAAGGTTCGAGGAGGGAGCTCGACTCCGCCACAGCTCTGTGTGTTCACCAATGAAATATCCTTCAATAAGCCCAAAATCTGAAAGCTCGTTGATCCGTCCGCTTGTCAACCTAAGAGACGCCCTTGTCTCTGCCCTTGCTCACGTCAAAAAGTGATTCGAGATGCCAACTCGCCAGATTATCAATGTCCCAACATGAAATTTAGCGATAAATGCATGAATTCCTCCGCAACGGCTCCATAACTAGGATTCGTACACAACACGCTGATAATGTTACCATAAGAAGATCACGTATTGAGCTGCTTGACAGCGGCGAGCGGACACACAGTGAAAAGCAAAATGTCAGATCTCGGGCAGCTTGTGCCCGATACCAGCTCAACTTTCATGCCACTGAATGTCGACTTGACATTCATCGTTGAACCAGTCCCACATCCTTTGGTGAATAAGAAGATTACGGGGAAAGCAAAGTCGAAGAACAGCAGGCTTCATTAACGGATGATCAACAAGACTTTAGTGAAGACATTCACAGCTCTCATCGTCTTGACAGCAAGTAGCTTGATCTGGGTGGTTCATAGTATTTATTGTTGAGATACACAGGCAAACACCATCAGCCAAGAAAGTCAAGACGCAACTAATCTAGCAGATTATTATGGATACAACTTCAATGACCGCACGGCAATTAACAGATCTTATCAGTGGCTCCACGACTACCAAGTCCCTAATGCAGAAAATACAGGTCTTCTGCACTTATGGTGAGGCTACGACAATGATCCAGGCTTTTTCTTTCGTGACCTGGGACATTCTTCCTGCCAAATTAGCATCGTGTCTATCCTTCCAAAAATGAAACTAACTTATGGTCAGCAAACCCGAATTACCTTTGAATTTTTGGACTGGTGTACCCTACCTGCTCAGGACGGGTTCCTTCCTTTAAGAATCCGCCTCAGGTGACTAGGGCGATCTCACCACAATCGAATGAATCATGAAGGAGCTTTACACTCATTCCACTCCGGTTCGTCTGGGACCAAGGATAGAGCCACACAAAATATCGACAATTCTGTACTTGCTGGCCATGGACAAGCTTGTCATCACACTAGAGCTTTCTGATCACCCTTACATTGAGTCCTATGACAGATCCTGAGCCCGGAACACTTCCCAGCCTTTTGTCGCCGTTCCAGGACCGGTATACCCAAAGAGATTCGGTGACTCCGGCCCGCAGAGATCAGACTCTTTAGCTCTATATACCTGATCTAATAGTCAGTTAGTTCTTGCTTTGCATTGTAACTCCTCAGCCCAGGAACTACCCTCGGACTTGGGGTCTTGCACTATGGATAGCTGCAGATGCATTCAGGACTCATGTCTAGAGGCGGCATTCAATGTACGTGTCAAGCTCATGTCCCGCCGGCATTTCTGTGTTAAATGATTCATCAATTTTATTCACAGTTTCTTCAACTGCATGTAAACGCGAATTTTGACCCACAGCTCATCTCTCTGTAGAGAACGAGTCCAAGTCTGGGCACTCTGGCGCGCTTGTGTATGTTGTGAGATACGAGGCTCTTCTCAGAGCACAACCCTGAAGCAGTTTGCCAAACAATTAGAGTAGACTAGGTCATTGTATCCGAATCAGGTCAAATCAAAACAAGATAAAATGATCAGAAACTACTCCCCCACCCCCCAATACTTGTAATAGTGGGTAATTTGTGGAGAGTCCGTGAGTAGGGTACTTATGTAGTAATAGATATTCCGACAGACCAGTAATAGGCTTTATAAAGTCTGCCGTTCGAACCCTATCCTCAGATCTGACCAGACTTTTACCTCTACCCCAGACAGGACAAGGCATATAAACAGTCATAGCCACTCAAAGCCTTGTATTCAGGGACTTGGCCCACTAGTTCAAGTATTAAGGGGCCGGGTGCGCTGAGGAAGGGCGAGAGTAATTGATTAGAATTAATTCTACTCGATTAGGTTCTGACACTTAGCTAAAGCCGTTTAGGTCTATACAGTAATGTCGCCTAGCTTTCCATACGAAGTTTATACGCCCGCGAATAGATTCAAGACTTTACTCTCCCTCCCAAAAAAAATGTAATTATAGGTCCTTTGTGGGTACTTTATAGGTTATTTCTGGAGACTCTATGGTAGGATACTAACGTACTTCTCTAGGAAGAAGTATTGTGATAGTCTGGTAGTAGGCTTTATGAACTCTTTCTTTCTAATCCTATCCTCAGATCTGACAAGCTTTTTGCCTATGCTTAAAGTAAGACTAACCATATAGCTACTTATAGTCTCGCTTTCATAGATCTGACCTACAATTACATTTACTTAGGGGGGGGAGAGTAAAGGAAAACTTGTAGCTTCCTAGTCTTAGTATTTCATATTTACTCAGGTTAGAAATACACCTCTATTAATAGTAGCTAGTATATTATGAATATTACATCGATAGAAAATATAAGCTAAGTGGTAAGAGAATATGAAAATATTCATTACTATGCCACCCCCTCCTAATGTTATTTCCATATAAAGAAAGGTTAGTATGGTTCGATTTATGTCTACAAACCCTAACAATCTTCTTACTGTACTACTATCCCCCGTCCTACCTGAATGAACGTTAAAAGGGACAAAGACTAGACATCGTAATTGTGGGATCGGACACCACCACTTTCCGTCGAAGCTGCCGAACCCACAATTATAGGTAGCTTCTACGGGCGTATATCTAATCAATTAGCTCTTTTCAACCTCGAGTAGGGGTTCAAGCCTCTCTCGCGCCTTGTATAGCTACCCTGACTATCACAAAAGACCTGATTTTGGCTCGTATTTAAGGATCTGCCAGGTACGAAGGTACAGATGAATTTAGAACCTGATGTTCGCACTACCTCGTATTCCGAATAATGTCTTAACCCCCCACCCCGACGCAGTTGACTCGCGAAGCGCACTTCTATTTTCAATCCTTCACATCTAGCTCCCAGGTTGATCCCTCCTGCTCTCCACAACAGCCTAAAGCACTACTTCGGACGTCATCTCAGCCTCGTATCCTGATCATCCTTGCAGGGTTTTGACGGCAATCGACAACACGAGTTTTTCGTCCTCTTTTCCTATGCTGTGTCTCGGAGAATACCAGGACTGATTTGGACGGAATCGTGGACGACGACCCGGAATTGGAAGAGGCTATCTGCAGGGCGTTGAGCTTACCGTCACTTTTCGGAGGGTTATGACAGAGATGGGAAGTGGGGAACTCAATCGTGGCGCAAACAGTCAATAGTTGGTGGGTGCGTGAATCGAACCAGGTCGTCGGAAAAAGCTTATAATACTCAGCACTCCTTTGTTATTTCTTTGTTCCAATTTTCTATTATACCTGTATCACTTTTAACATTCAAGACTTTTAAGATTCACGAAATCGCTATAATGTATATGAAGAACCTTACTTTACCAGTCCTGCTGGCGGCGGCTGTCGCAGCGGACTGGACGACGCAGCAATGGGACGCAATCATTGTTGGTGCCGGACCAGCCGGAATAATTGGTATGAGTTTCGTCAGATCCCCTAGAAAGAAGTGCTGACCATTCTTAGTCGCGAAACGCATGGCTGATGCCGGACTTCAAACACTTCTGCTTGAAGGTGGTGGACCATCATACGGTGTAACAGGAGAAGACTTGGACGCCCGCAGACCCGTACGCATCCCCTCATGACTGCTAGCATCTCACTTTTCACTAACATTATCCAGTCATGGCTCAACGGAACGGATATCACTCGAGTCGATGTCCCCGGCCTTTACAAATCCATCTTCGGCAGAGGTGGAAACCTGACTTGCGGTGCCGTATCGAACGGTTATGGCGGATGCACAATCGGAGGCAGCTCCGCGATCAACGCCGGACTGTTCTTCGAACCACCCGCCAGCGACTACGACCTCTACTTCCCAGAAGGATGGAAATCGACTGATATGAAGAACGCGACAAAACGTCTATATGCGCAACAGGATTCTACCAACATCACTTCCCAAGACGGCATTCGATACCTTCAGACCGGCTATGACGCGGCGAAGAAATGGCTGGTGGATGGTCTGGGTTTCGCGGATGTTGATATCAATGCCAAGGCAGACAACAAGACTGAAGTCTTCGGACACCCGATTTTTAATTATGAGAATGGACAGCGTGGAGGACCTGTTGTGTCCTATCTCCAGTGTGCGTTGAACAAGGCCAATTTCCAACTTCAGAGTGGTGTATTAGCTGTTCGTGTCGAGAGAACGGGAGCCAAGGCTACCGGAGTCACGGTTGTCGTAAATGGTACCGAAAAAGTCATCCAGCTCACTTCAACTGGTAGGGCTATCCTCAGTGGAGGTGCTCTTCGCAGCCCAAGTCTGCTGATGTACTCTGGTATCGGAGACGCCGCGACATTGACGAACCTGCAAGCCGCCGGAAAGCTTTCTGCGAACATGACTTCCCAACAATGGATCAACTCAACAGCCGTCGGAGAAGGTCTCTTCGATAACCCAAACACATTCATCGAACTCTCTGGGCCCTCGATAGAATCCTACAGTTACTCTTATGATGCTCCAATTGAAAGCGACGCACAACTCTACCTCCAGAATCGCAGTGGTCCATACACATTCGCAAGCCAAACATCCGTGTTTTGGGATACCATTACTCGCGCCGACGGGTCTATCGCAGGTGTGCAGGGCACGACCGACTCCTCAGGCTACCGTGACTTTGTGGATAGCAACACCATCACTCTCAACGTCTATGGTACCTCTGGCATGAAATCCAGCGGTCGTGTAGTCCTCGACTCGAATTTCATCCCTGGCCCAGACGGAAATATATACTACTCCGACCCACAAGACGCCAAAGACATCGCAAACTTCATCTACAAGATATTCCAAGGTCTCCCGGCTTCGGGTCTTACACCATTAAACATCCCCCAGAACGCAACGGAGGCGGAAATCGAGACGTACATCTCGACGCCTTCCGGTTATGCTGTAGGAGTTGTCAATCATTGGTCGAGCAGTTGTCGAATTGGAAAGTGTGTTGATAAGGATACGGCCGTGATTGGTATGAGCAATCTACACGTGGTTGATGGCAGTATTGTTGCCCCTTTGACGGTCAATCCGCAGTTTGGTATTATGGCTGCGGCCGAGAGGGCGAGTGAGTTGATTCTGGCGCTGGATGGGAAGATCATCAGTTAAGTCACGCAGGAATCATGTAAGTTTGAGTTTGTGTCTACATAGCGATGGTGTTTCGGTCAAAAGATATAATGGGAGATTAGGTGGATGTAATGATAATTTTACCCGAATGGGAATTTCACTCGAATCATAATGGATTAAGAATAAATGACTGGCATGACTTATGAATACTTGAGACAGTGCAACCAGGTTTATTGAAATTTTCGAGTCCTTGGCAGCTTCAAGTCACGATTCAGCGCGTGGCTTAATACAAAGTAGAGAGGCTCGACGCGATAGGGCCCCTGAAACGACAGGACACTGCCCCTCGAAATATAATCTCGAAGAAGTCTGAGACTGCGAAGCTCATAACATAAATATTTCGGGACCAGCTTCATGATATCAAGCCGGTCAAGCCTCGATGTACGCTCTGTAACGTCGATTTTTGACCATCTCCGGGGAGACTATCCCACCCGCTCCGTTGCGAGCCATCCAGTATGTTGATGACGCTTGAATGAGTAGAGGTAGCTCAAGTCAAAGCTGCTCACTCCAAACGAGTGGTTAGAAAGGTAGTATTCTATGATGGGCGAAATGTCGTTGCCGATGATGCTCAGATCAAAAGCTTCGCTATATGGTTGCAAAAATGCAAAATAGTGATAGTATATAGAGAAGAAAGGTCGAGAATGGGAATCATTTAACCAGCCTCCTCTCTCTCACAAATCACAGTCTTTACAAGTCACGGTGCAAGCTGGAGACGTATAGTGGATGAGAAAATAAATTTCTATTGTAGATGTGGGTGTAGCTGTATGTCACTGATACAGACGCTTAGATTAGAGACGTCAAATATTCTATTTGATGAACAAGCCATCTAGTTGTGTGTAAATCTATCCTGAATCTCATACTATGCAATTGCACACCCATGTGAAGCCCATTTCCCATTACCGACTCCACCACGCCAAATCATACAAGTAGATTCCTCTATTCCTCTATCGCAAGCCCAAGGGAAAGGAGATCATATCTGACCATACTAACATGCACGCATGCGACCCAATGCTTCAAGACTTCTTCACATATCCAACCAGCGACAGACAGGAGCCATCTATACAGCAACACCTCTACCGACACCTCCACCCGCACTCCCACTCATCTCTAAAAACCCACTCCCATCCAGCAAACTCTGACTAGCCACATAACTGAACCCGCCAAACGGATTTCCCCTCTCCTCCCTCTCCAACTTCTCATTCCACGGCTTCACATCACAACTCGTCAACACCGGACTCAACGCTAACTCGGTGAAATCTGCCGAGAAGTTCTCCGCCAGTTCCGGGTCCGTAATCAGCGGCGTGATCGGCGGTTCGATCTCCCTCCTAGCCAGTTTCTTCCAGTCGATCTTGCGGAAAAAGCGATGTTTCTTGATGATGCTCATGTCCTTTGGCATGTTCGCTCCGAGTCTTTTGTTGGGTTCTTTGCGGAGGAGGCGGGTGAGGAGGTCTTTGGCGTCGGAACCGAGGAAGTAGGGCATGACGAGTTTCTGCTTCACGATGCGCTCTTGAATCTTGGCGTGGTTCTGGCCTTGGAAGGGAGGAGCGCCAGTTAGGAGATCGAAGCCTAAGGCTCCAAAAGACCACCAATCGACTGCCATGCCGTATTTCTGGCCGAGAATCACTTCGGGTGCCATGTATTCTACGGTTCCGAGGAGGGAGTTGCACTTATCGTTCTCATCAACTGCGACTTTTGAAAGGCCAAAATCGGTGAGCAGGAGATGGCCGTCGGTGTCCAACAAACAGTTCTCAGGCTTGAGATCGCGGTAAATGACCCCGAGATTGCGGTGTAGGTGTTCTAAAGCAAGAACCATTTCAGCCATGTAGAACGAGGCGACTGGTTCGGTGAACATGCGTTCTTGCGCAAGATGGGTGAACAGTTCGCCGCCTTGGGCGTATTCGAGAATGAGATATAGTTTCTCGTGGTCCTGGAAAGCGTAGAAGAGCTTTACGACGAAGGGATGACGGTTGACGCTTTCGAGGATGGAGCGCTCGGTCTTGGTCTGCTCGATCAGCCGTTTGTGGACGGTGAGAGAGGCTTTCTTGAATTGTTTTTGAGCGTATAATTTGCCTGTGGCCTGCTGCTTGACGAGGAGGACAGTGCCGAATGTTCCTTTTCCGAGGCAGCGTAAGGGGTCAAAATCCGCTGCAGTCATCTTGCGTGCCATAGTATCCTGAACAAGTCCTCCTTCAATCGCGCCGTAAAGAGGTTTCTCAGCGACACTCTCACTGACGAAATCGTGTTCGAGGGGAACCTCGTAGCTGGTGATATCGGACGTGTCATCATCGCTGTATCCATCCGAGGTATTCGTGCCAGTGCTGCTCTGCGGCTGACTCCTAAGCTGACTCTTGCTACGCACAAACGAATTGTTGCGCGACTCCGTATCCAGATTCAAGGTCTCCAGCTGCAACTTCAGCTTGCTAATTCCTCCCATCGCCGTCGAGCTCGTGGATCGCAGCATCGGGCTACTATTCGCGCTCACGACATCGTGAATCTGATGTCTGCGCGACGGCGTCTTTGGGCCATAATCCGAATCTTCGTCTCCTGATCCAATAGTCGGGGTATGAAAACCGCGGACGGTCATCAAGGCTGGGTTTGGGTTGGGGTTGGTGTTGGGGTTGGGGG
This sequence comes from Neospermospora avenae, assembly GCA_014282315.1. Taxonomy (NCBI): domain Eukaryota; kingdom Fungi; phylum Ascomycota; class Leotiomycetes; order Helotiales; family Ploettnerulaceae; genus Neospermospora; species Neospermospora avenae. The sequence goes on along the minus strand of JACBAH010007288.1, from coordinate 11,183 downwards.
AGTTCATGGTGCTCCGCGACGTCGCTCAGCATCAGCCCGGATCTGGGATCGGTAGTTTCGGTGCAGCTTCTGGTGATTCTTCGCGGTTCGCATCTGAGTCTGGGAGGTCCAGAGAAAATTGATGGGAGAGTTGTCGTTTGTTTCGATATGCATTTGCGTGCGGATATGTTCGGGAATCGTGGTCGTCGTTGTTGTGTCACCGGTGGTGTGAAGAAGAGGGAGAGGGAAGGAGGATAGAAAAAAGGACAAAGATACACTTTTCGGGCTTTCCGCCTATACAAGGTTTCCCTCCCTCCGTCTCCTTTCCGCCTTGGAACTGCGGGATTGGCGGCATGTGATGTGGATGGATCGGCTGGCTAAGGCTGAGTACTCAGAGCCTGATTAACCGCTAGGCTGGATAGAGTTACAATAGGTAGGGTGAGATCACATCAATAACCGAAGGATATTTTTAGAGATTTTTGGAGATTTACTTTTTAGATATGGGAGTCTGGAGTCTGGAGTCTGGAGTCTGGGGTATCGAGTATCCGCCTAACAAAAACATATACTATCTCATGGGGATCATTCCCATGGTAGACCGTCTGTAGCTCCAGTTGCCTGCTCTTCGTGCTCTTCGAGTGCTTGTTCTCCTGTTAAAGATGACTCAAGCCATCTAGAAGAGCAGTATCCTTAGCTTAGTACATATTGATAAGAGTAGTATGCTTACAGCACGTTTACGTCGCCGAGCAGGAACACCAGCTCTGCACTGCGTGATGGAGATGAGCTTCCGCCATACATTGACATTCAGCATCCTCGAGTCATGATTGGCTTCGATATTCAGAATGCTTGCTGGACATCAATTCAGGCTACCTTTTCACTTTCCGATTAAACTGGTCGAAGTGTGATCAAGGTGGACTGTCTTAGCTTGCCGTCAAATTAATTCTACATGGCTATTCATTCATACATCAGTAAATCATGTAAATCATGTCCATTCCAGGACCCAATCATTCGCCCAAGCCCCGGTCGCCGTCGAGTTCTTCAATTCTCTGACCGCCAAAACTTGAGTTGTTTGGTTGTATGTCCAGCCACTGGCCAGCTTCGCTCCGTTCAACATAACATCACTGACAGCAGAAGCAATACCGAGAATTGTAACATTCGCGAGCGGATTTGTATCATTATATGTTCCTCTGGCGGATGCATACAATGCGGAGCGTGTGAGAGAGAACTACATATTATCAGCGTCGGAATGCAAACGTGCCTGGGAGATAACTGGACTTACCTCGGCCCAAAGTGTCGCATTCTGTACCAAGCTCTCTCCGTCATCCAAATACAAAACCCCACCCGCGGTGCCCTCCAGACTCGATGCAGCGATCAAACCCCAAGGATTGCTTCGACACTCCCTCGTAGTCATACCCGCCTCTTGGATCGGCAATACACTGCCTCCTCTCACAAACACTGGGATGTGTCCCAATGGCGCGTCAATCGTAATGTTCTGTCCCGGTGCTGCGGTAATGGCTGTATGATTGTACCAATCGTACCAGACCTCGCCTTTGCCTACGCCTGGGAAGACGCCATTCACAGATGTCGCACCTTGAGCGAGTACGGGCGTAATCATCAGACTGGAACCGAGGAGAAATTGTTGGTCTGCTGCTGCTAGCGAAGGATCGCTAGGGAACTCCCAAGCGAGAGCTCGCATGACAGTTGAACCTGTTGTATGAGAAAGATAGAACGTCGTGTAAAGATAGGGAAGTAGCGTATATCGGATGTTCATCGCAACTCTACTTGCATCAGCCACAGAAGCCCAGACATATGGCTCCTGAGGAGTGGCCGACAGGATATTGTGATTCCGGTAGAAAGGGAAGAAGGCACTAAGTTGCATCCAGCGATTGCAGAGCTCCTCATCAGAGTTGCCGCCGAAGCCACAGGTGTCGACGCCGAACATGGGGATACCGAAGAGAGAGAATGAAAGTGCTTGTGAGATGGAGAAATACATGTAGGCCCATAGTGAAGCATTGTCGCCTCCCCAGTGTCCGGCCCATTTTCCAGATCCGGCAAATGTGGAACGTCCAATTATAAATGGGCGTTTGGTTGGGAAGATATTGAGCAGAGCATGGTAAGTCGCGTTGAGAATTTGAGTGCCGAAGAGATTGTGGTAATCATATTCTTGGGTTCCACCGTGGTGGGTAGCGTTCGGAGAGACGGCGTGCACGTCGAGGGCGCCTTGAACGTTGTTGATGACGTAGGGAGGATATTCAATTGATCGGAGTCCTGGAGTTGGTGTTGTTCGATGGTACGTCGTAGATTTTGAGGAGGCAGGAACTGCGGTAGCGGAAGCAGCCGATGCAGCGCTGGCGGATGCTGATGATACTGAAGCGAATTCTGTGGCATTTGTCGCATCAAATCCTTCTGGGTAGCCGTAGATGATGTTTCCAGGCTCGCCGGGAAGGCTGAAAGGAGGATGTACAGGATTAAGGGTCAAGTTATTGCTTCCGCAAGATCCGACACAGAACGATGATACTTCGCTCATGTCAATCCAAATACCATCGAAAGAGATGTTATGGTGCCAAAGTGTCATCTCGTTTGTCCACCAGTCAAAAGCTCCAGTACCGTTGAGAACAGCACCAACCCAGTCTGGGAAGACGGTGTAGCCAGGCCACACTGATCCGATATAGAGGCTTCCGTCAGGGTTGAGCATGAACGAGTCCGTAGCATTACCGCGCTCGAATGGTCCATATGCATCGCTGGCGTTCTCGGGGTTGGGAATATAGACAGCTGAGTCCACAATAGGGATATAGTGCTGGCCATTTTCGTGAAGCCAAGACAGGAATTTGGCACCTCCAGAGTACGAGTATGTATTCTGGTCATTCTCGAAGTCGCGATATTGGTTCATGTAGTCAATGTCGGACCTAAACAGGTCAGTGCAGCACTCCACTAGAATGATGAATACTTACCAGATAGTCTCCAAAGGAATATTGAACGTCTTGAAAGTATCGACAACTTCTTGTAGATGTGTCCAATTCGAATATCCCCATCTGCACTGGTGATATCCGAATGTGAAGTACTGTTGCATAGCTGGCAGACCAATCGCACTTTTCTGGTACGCTTTGGTGACTTTGTCTTGAGTTGGTCCAGCATAGAAGTAGAGGTCGATGCTACCTCCGAGGGTTCTCCATGTGATGTTGGAAGGTCTCATGAGAACTTCCTGCCCATGGGAGTTCCTCATGTAAACGCCATGACTGTATGAGACGTAGTCCGCGGTAGCATTCGTGGCATTTGCAGCGTAATTAAGCTTGCCGGTGGTTTCATCCACTTCGTAATAACGAGTATCAAGGTAGAATGAGTGATCTCCGTACAAGTTGTAATCGATTGGGTCTCCAACATCAGCTGCCCAGAATGTGCGAGTAAAGTTGTTCCCCATTCGGAGACCGTGTATCACTTCTCCCAGGCCGTACAGGTTATAGTTCTCGGGGAGAGAGCTTGCAAATTCAATGAATTGATTCTCGAAGACCAGCTTTGTACCAGCGGTGGAGAAAAGGACATCTCCAGTTGACTGGCGAATAATTGTGAAGGAAAATGTAGGGTCATTGCTCCAAAAGAAACCGAGATCGTTGTCGACAATTGTGGAGTCGGCATCGGCGTCAATTGTAGGCTTATCAACTAGTGCCTCTGGGAGAATGAACCAAGAGCTGTTCGAAGAGTCCACATAGGTCGGGGTGATTTCAACATGAAGTCGGTCCGCAGCTTGATACTCGACTGTGAGATTCAAAGCTTCGACATCAGTTCCGTACACATTGCAAGCATCACCGGCAATGCTCAAAAGTGCAGTGAGCCCGTACGGGGTCCTGACAACAGCTGAAGCAGTATATCCTGGGCAAACATCTTGGGCATTGACTGCTGCAGAGTCCTGTCGACGTCAGTCTCGGGGGTGTTGATCGAGATGTCCGTATAGGGATTCGGAATTCTTGGGTTCGAAGAACTCACATAGATGTTGGGAATCAGAGGGACGCTGACATCTGCCTCCGTGGGAACAGTGAATATTGAACGAAAGCCTGAAGTCGCACTTGGAGTAGCGTATGAGGTCGCACTCTGAGCGCAAACATTCGCGAGTGAGGCACAAAATGCCCCTACGGCGAAGAGTGCTCGGCCTCTCATCTTTTCTCGACACCAGATCATGCGACAACACACATAAATCAGGAATAAAAGCGAAGAGTAGAGCGACAGACTCGAGAACGACAGAGAAAGTGAAGCAGGACAAGCACGAGGGTGCGGAAATTCAGTCATCTTGAATAAACGATTCGCGCTCTTCATATTTGATGACACGAACCCAGCAGATACTTGCTTCTCGGGTTACACAGCATAGAAGAAACTCAGTGTCTCCTGTTTGGAAGAAAGCACCTTCCCAGACGACGAATCGGCTGACACTGCCTGCAGAAACTAAAGACTAGAGTGATAGAGTAATGCTTTAGTCTTGGCTGACTATTGCTGGAAGGAGCACCATGAATCAAAATCTGGTCAACAGCTTCATCCGATCGTTCCAATTCTGAAAAAATGAGCCCACAAGAACTCTACAGAAGTGTCCGGATGAGCCAGTTATATAGCTTGGTCACACATAACTTGGCTGTACATGTGTTGTTCCTGGTGTTCCTGTCAATCCTTCCCTTTCTCGACCCCGCGTTTCTCCCCGCACCCGCAGCTTGGGGATGTGGTGACGCAGCTTCAATCAAGCTTCATTCAAGTTGCCAGTAGCTGTGGGAGCTTGAGGATGCACCTTTCCGGATCCGAGTGGGCAAGATTCGGACCGAGAAAGGTCGGCAAGGACATGAAGCTGTGAAACTGACCGAAATGAAGTTGTAGGCTTACTGAGCAGTTTGTATAAGGCGACAGATAAAAGTGATTGTTGGTAACACTCTATGCTAGTACGTTCAATTAAGTAGTCTAATTGAGCTAGTAGTACAGTAGTATTAGGTTGTAATGGTAATTGTGTTATAGCTACCTACAGAATCAATGTGTTTCTCGACGTAAGGTCGGGATATATTCAGCCGGCTAATCCTCGGGTCCACCACACGTGACCATGGACCAACAGTGATTGATGATGGAAGCTGCTGGGGAATTGGGTTCAGCCTCACCGCCCTTTTCTGCCGCAGACTTGTGCTACTGTAGGCTGTAAATCGAGTTCCTGATGGCCAACTCACAATCAGTCTCAGTATGCTGCCGTCGATGGTGCGCCTGGGAAATCATGGGCGACTCATTCAAGAAGCTCTTTTGAAAGCAACTGACTACAGTAGATCTCCACGAGGACTTTAGCTTCTTGTCTGTCTCTATCAACTGTTGCCCTCCCGCCTTATTTCCAACACCAGGCTGACGGAATAATTCACACAGTCTCGAATGCGTGGTGGCCACAATCTACTGCTGCCAGTCCGGAAGCAATTGATATGGATGCATACGGACAAGTCCTTGGTTCTTCCGCTTTTGCAAAGAAACATGCGTTCATATGTCGCACCTGGATATCTTTGATCTTACGTAGAGGCACAAATCGGGAGGAATACTGCGAACGCCGACTTGCCACACAATGTCTTCGAAGCAGATTGCACTTTGCTCGTCGATCGATGGCCAGAGAAGCCAACCTCCATACCAACCATCCGCACATCAGGCTTTCGTAGTTCTCTCTGTTCGTCTGATCAGTTTCAGGACAGTCGATCATAACCTGAGGGAGAAGTGTTTCTTCCCACCACTTGGCTCGCGGGACAAGGCATATCTGTTCAGTGAACGTCGCGTTGGGCTACACTATTCATACTTGCATGTTCCCAAAATCACGATATTCGAAGATATTTTTATGCTAGGCGTCATCATATCTTATTCAATGATTAAATCTAGGCGGCATTTCCCTCCCTTCCGAAGTACCAATTTACCTACTTGACTTCACGATTACGCCGGGGGTGTGTTCATGGAAGGAAGAACCTGAAGCTACAATCATGACGGAATCATGACTGCAGGAAGCATAAGGTCAATTCTCCTTCCGCTCGTTTTCTCTTGTAATATATCATGTTACGGCCTATGGAGAGCCTATGCATATTATTTTTGCCACTCTATGGCCCCCGCGGGTTCCACGTCAATGCCACGGTTATCACACTTAGCAATGATTTTCGTGGGATAACTCGCAAACTTGAGAACCAGTGAGATAAGGCAGACACAGACAGCGTTGGCAGTGTCACCGAACATTCGCGCTTGGCTCTGGGCCGATCTTCCGAGTCCACCACTTCATTGGACAATCCATCAGCGCAACAAAAGGCTGAGCCATCTTAGTCTGTCTCGAATTGCTAAGGCGCAATCGACGTCACTCAGCCTTGTGCCAATCCCGCAGATCATCCTCGTGACGAGACATCTCACGTAAATCATACGAGAACCAACAATCTGATAAGTATGACAAGATCCGGAACCCTTACTGCTGATACAGGAACAAATCTCCAACACACAAAGATCAAGATGGGGCTCTTTTCAAAAGACGAAAAGGCTCCTCCACCCTCATATGAAAGCGCGACAACTCAACAAGGAGCACTTGGTGTACAACAACCAGATCTTACATCCAGGAGATCACCATCTCCAGCTCGCCCTCCTCCGCCCTCAAACTCACAATTCCGCTTCCCCCAAACGTTTGGTCTCTACAGCGCAGGGTCATTCTCGGGCGACTTATATGTAGCTCAAGGAGGTAACAACCAAAATCCTCTCTACTATGTCAGCACCCACAGCGGCCTTTCTTCCCAACCATCAGTAGTTCTTCACTCAACTCCCGATCCCAATTCACCACCACACGCAACAGCAGACTTCCACTCCATCTCTAGTACAATCGACCTCACACTTTTCATCGGAATTCCTCCCGGCTCCGCACCCCAAACATGTTCCTTGGAATCCACCGGCATGATGTCCTCATCACGGATGTTCCAAAGCCCAATTCCGTCAACAGGACAACTTGAGATGTTTGAATGGAAAGGAAGTTCCGGTGCTGAAGTTCAGATGCTGGATGGTAGGAGTCACGGAAAGAAATGCGTAAGGATCTCGACCGGGGAGGTTGTGGCAGTGTTTACGCATCCGAGTATGAGTTTTGACAAAAGAGGAAAGATGGCCTTCGTTGGTGATAGAGCGAATCTGGGAGAGGCGTTCGAGGTTCTCGCTGTCATCGGGGTGGTTGCTGTGCTGGAGAAGGAAAGGCGGGCGAGGCGGCAGAGGAATAATAATAACAGATTTTAGTCATTTCAGCAATACCAGATTATTCACTCTTTCGCGACTAGTCCGAACCCGATGTATCATTTCCTTGAAAATGAGTTTGTACACGATAGTGGTTCATTCTCTTGGTTCACATGGCTAGACACAGCGCTACTGTATGCTTCCCTACTTACCGGATGACTCAATGAACACTGAGAAAGTCGAAAGAGTCCCGAATAAGCTAAATCTGCGTTGCAGTGATTATACATTAATTGGGTGACATTAGAAGTGGCGAGCATCTTCTTCGGACATGAGCTCAATGATTAAGAATACTTATGATAGTCCTTAATCTACATCTACAGAGTAGCTGAAAACTGCGCCCTATCTTCAGATGCACGTTAGCTATATTAGTACACCTCAAACTAGGCGATGAACGGCTCGGCTAATAAAACGTTAAGTAAACAAACGACCCCGCCGAGGGGCATCACGTGGTGGGGCGCAAATCGCGGGTCAAAATATTTTTGTGTTTAGAAATTTCTGACCCCTCGTCACAACCCTCGAATCAAAACAGAATGGAGGGAATTGAGTACACATCCGCTGCAGATGGGGAGTGCTATCTCCTCCAAATTCCAAAGGGCACGTAGCGTTCATGAAATTCGCAGCTTTACTAACCATTGACAGAGATCCGTCTTCATATCTATCGCTATCTACTCATTCCTACCCCCACACGAATGATATCCATCAGTCCTGGCGACGCCTTTCAGGACGATTGGTCAGAGGATGAGGTGGAGGACATGAGCGATGAGGATGCAGAAGATGCAGAGGATACCGACTCAGATTCCGACTCTGATGCAGATATGGGAGGGGAGGGGGGCAGAGAATACATCACCGCAGAGGAAGCGAACAACTTTCTAGCTGAAGATTACGAGGCATATAAAAAGCACCCAGCTATTCTCCGAACAAACAAACAAATATACAACGAGGCAATCACCATGTTCCACGAGGAGGCCATCCTTGTTGTGGAGCCCGGAGATATCTTCTGCTTGGGTGAGAAGCCCGAAGACCTGGAGTTTGGAGCTGCGCATGCGGCCGTCTGGAGGCACAACCCATTGAAGGGATTTGGAAAGAACGTAAACGGCAAAGTCAATTACGACACCCCGGAGATTGAAGGAGGCCTGCTCGAGCCACACGTATTTGCTCGATTCCAAAGGATTCTCTTTGATGCGAATTTTGATTTCGAGCATACCCAGAACGTGGAGCTTTGGATTGACGACGAGACGAACGTCATTAGGAAAGAAGATGCCGATAAGTTCCAAGCGCTGATGAAGAAATCTTCTATCATGAAGGACTTTGTAAAAGTCATCGAGCATTCCAAACTTACCAGCTTGGAAATCTCGTTAGAGGTGGAAGTCATGGCCAATTCGAATATGATGATGCAAGAGATGCTGGACGAGAGCGATGATGAGGCTGATGAGGTGGAAGACAAGATTGACAAGTTGATGGAAGTGGCTAATGAGAAGTGCACTGAGATGTTCTTGGATAGTGGGGTGTGCGATGCTCTCGCATCTTTGGATAATGTCCAGACCTTTGATCTCACTTTTGGATTCGAACACAGAGAGGAAGGGGAGAAGTACAAGCCTTTACCGCGTCATGTTAACATGATCGCGCAGATGAAGAAGCATATAGAAGGTCAATTCGAAGAATGAGTATAGCCTTGATGGCGGATTCGGAATATACAAGTTTCTAAGAATACTCCACGTCGAGCAACATCCTTGCATATTCAAACATTGCTCGCGTAAGCTCACTATATATTTCCTCGGCTGAAGATGGAAGAAGTCCTTGCTTTATACTAATGTGTCAAGAATTTTGGTAGCCTAACACTATTCCAGCTCCTTTTGAGAGGTCAGCCCCTTGTCACGTCAGCAAGGCTTAAGACTGAATGGCACGAAAACACACTTTCTCTCCATTATATCCACTTCACCCACGCGAAATAAAGATCATACATACTCCAGACCCTCAACACCATGATATCCTCATCGTGACAAGCATTGTCCTTGAAAGAAGATCAAAAGACTCGACCTTTTCTACACACGTTGCTGGCTTATCGTCAGACATCACCATGGTTGTCAAAATTACTCAATTGCCAACTGAGGATCCTTGAACAATTGCAATCGTATCTTGGAGATAGGATGGTACCGATACGATGATTGGATTATGAGATGCGTTCTATGCTATTCATTAAGCTCACATACTGCAGACCCACTACTCAATAATCGATGTCGTGTAAATTAACAAAAGGCTGAAGAGTGAGCTGCTGAGCCTGGTAGTAGAAATCCCAAACGTTACGAGACTGACCAAGTTATGGCCGAGATTCGTATGGCTTATAGAGTAGTAAAAAGAAAATGGCGGCTAGAAGACATATGCAGCGCGGATAACGAACCAATAATGATTAGATAACGCTCACAATGATTTTCCTTCTACAGTACTACCCCGCGAGCCCGCTTCTTCTCCGCTGCCATCTGTCAATCAGAGTTTACATTTGAAACAAAGTGCCCCGTTAGCCGTACAACCATCCTAGGTAGCCAGTGTGATGCAGCTGGCTATTGTAAAAGCCGCTTGCTAGTTTGACACTGGTGTAATATCAAATAATATATTTGCTTGTTCTTTTGGTTGCGTTGGACATTTAGGCCTCTTCTTAAATTTACACCGGACGACCTTGGCGACTCGATCTTCTGGATTTAAGATTCAATCAACGGTGATCAGGCCACACCCACGTCAATCTGTACGGAGTGCCCCTAAAAGGTAGTTCCATTAAGATTATATCAGACATGCGTTCCCCTATTCTTTGTTTGCAAAGATTCCCGAGAAGCAACGCGATTGGTGCTCTGACATAACAGTAGCAAATGACATCAGGTTCTTCAAATGCTGAAATGTATTTCTTTTATGACACATGATCTTCGAGCTTACGTTCATCTTCTGTTCTAGTGGGCTGTTCTGACACGCATATATTAGCATTTCTCGCAGTACTTCCTTCTCCCACTGCATTGCTTACGGAGTAGACGCGGCAAATGCGATTTTGGTGTGGTACGTGTCTGTGCTGAGTATTCTGCTTTCTCCACAATAACTTTCTTTTCCTGCTGGCCCCTCTCTGCTTTCCGCGCATTTTAGGTGAGACATTTGATCCGTACCTGCAGGTACCGAGGGTTTACTGAACGATAATGAGTATCGCGGCTATTAATCATCCGATATGTCAAAAGATTCCCTGTAAATAGTTTTTGCAAAGATACCCTATTTTCTTTGACTTCGAGGTTGGCAAGGATTATCTGCCGAACAGACTCGCGGCCCGTTTCCCAGCATTGCGCGTCATCTATGTCTATTAAGAGTACAAACAGTATGACGGAAGTCATTGGTGGATTTTACGTCGCAGTATCGTACCATTCTGAGTTAACATAACATAACGTCGATCAAAGAGAGTTTGGCTGTCTCTTTTTGTAAGGGGCCTATCATAATATATGAGTATGCTCCCTGCGTCTCCCTCTCCAGATCATCACTTTCTTTTAGGAAATATTTCGAAATGTGGCTTCTCGTTTTGGTCGCACTATTGGCCTCAGCCGACGCATCTGTTAATCCTTTTGGATACTTCAATAACAATACGATTTACACACCCACAGCAGCACAGGCCATTACCTATCCACGTTATGTGGAGCTTACTGACGGCACGATCCTTGTGACGGCTTCTTTCAACCAAGACAATACGTTAGGATTCAATTCCAAGTTTTCCGCACCGATCTTTCTCAGCGATGATGGTGGTGCTCATTGGCAACATATCTCGGATTTGGACGACGAGCTCGTAGGAACAGGAACTATTGGTCAGCCATTTCTCGCTGAACTACTAGCCGGCCCACCTCCAGTTTCGCTCGGGGCTCGCTTACTGTCGGGGAAAGCGAATGTCACAGGCAAGCAAAACTGTCACAGCTCGGCCAAACTTCGGTCATTGGGTTTTGGTA
>JACBAH010007287.1:0-25687 GCA_014282315.1 Neospermospora avenae | reverse complement strand
TAGTTAGGCTTCTAAACTAAAGGATTTAGGAATCTATTAATTAGTTACAGTTTAAAAAGGTATCTATATGATCTTGTCTGAAGTATATATATACTACTGATAATATCCCGCCCTCAGTTTAAGCCACTGGCCAGGAGAGCTTGAAGGCGACTCAAATAAGCCTTGGTCAAATAATCGCTGAAGGCCGTAGGTTACTCTACGCAATCCTAGTAATATTACACTGTTCCCTCTCCAGTTTGAACGCTAAACCTGTCGCTCTTATCATTGCGCGAATTCTGAACTATAAAACATCAGGTGGCACTTTAGTAGTAATCTAATTGACCTTTGCGTACGTAGGTAAGTGTGAGAGGGGTGCACCTAACTAGGGGTGTTTACATAGTGAAATAAATTAGTTCCGACACCGACCCGAGTGGTCTGGTTGTGCTTTTGCACTCTTAGTTTAGTTAGTTGTCTTTCTGTAAGTCTCCAGATGTCCATTCTGAAGCTGACAGGGCTGATACTTTCCTCCCTGGCTTACCTACTTGTACCTAAATCTTGCGCTCTTGCCACAGCTGAACTTCTACTTGTACTATCCCTGCGCCCGGTTCAAAGGGCATTTATGAGGCTGTGTGGAACCATCTTACAGGGACCAAGTAGCCAATCAGACAGGCTAGGATCTTCTAGGGCTGTGGTCACGTGACAAGGTCTGCGGCAGAGAAGCAGCTGTATCCCCTCTTCACTGCAGGCCTGAGTGGGTGAAAATCTCTGGCGATGAGCTCTGATAGTGGAAAAGTACGACGTGTGAGATTGGCTATGATGTAGTGGGAGGTCCGATTGAATTACTCGCAGGTGGAGACCATGAAATCGTATGTTTGGTTTCTGAAGAAGCCGTTCATTTCTACACGTCTGCGGGGTTGAGGAATCAGCGGGATATCGCGTTAGGCGATAGCATCTTCGGCCAAGGGTAACATTGGTCACTGTTGAGAAGAGGGTGTATATTCGGAGCTTACCAGTAACATTCTAGAGTGCTGTGATTACATGCTCGGCTGCGTAAGAGCATTGAGCAGCACCGATAGCTGCTCCTTCCGCGGAATAAAAACCATCAAGGTGCACCTGGAGCTCATGTCTGGTCCAACCAGACTCTTGAATATACATTCTCATACATCTCCACGGCCAGTCCTGCTCTTTCATAGCTGGAGACTCGATCGGAGACAGTCTCTGGTTCAAAAGCACAACCAGATCCTCTACATGAGCGCGAAATAACAACCGCCAGCGGATACAGATTTCCATCATTACTAGAATGAAAAATATGACATCCGCACAAGCGAACTCCTTCCCGTCATAAGAGTATGGATTTACATTAGAGCAGCGTTAGTAGCTTCCTCTAAAATAAAAGCAGCCTTAAATTAAAGGAGACTCTACTTTGCCGGATCCAAGGAGTGCAGCCATATCGACTCTTAATTTTGTGCTCGCCATGAACTTGAATTTTCGATCCCATTTATGAGAAGTGGTCTCGATTTTCTGTTCATATGGTCCCTTGAAGGACTGCTCGTGTATTTGACATTGTTGTTGTTGTTGTCTGAACTTGGCTCTGCTAAACCTTAAGGATGGTGGGCGTCTATATGTGCATTTCTTCCCCAGAAACTTCCCACAGCACAAGTGTGATCGACCCGTAGTTTTAAGCGAGTTTTGCAACGATTAGCCTGTCCGACAAGAGCCGCTTTCGTACCCTATTTATCTTCTATCCAGAGGAAGTTCTTCGCAGATTCGAGTCCGGGAATCCAAGACCTCAACTCCATTCTTTTCGTGACGCAAACAAGCGTCTCAAGATACCATTCTTGCTCAGAAGATCCCAAACTTTTTAAAGCACCAAAGAATACCATCCAAAGTAGCAATGCATGACATGGTTCCCAGTTGATTGTCTGCCCGAGGGTCATCATATGAGCCTTAAATTTTGACAGGAAAAGAGCTGTTGAAACTCCCGGTGCGCCACACTGTCTCCGAAGTTCACCGAGAAAGAAGAAGATAGCAAGGCGAGTCGCTTCTTATACGATGGCCCAGTATCCTTTTGGTACGTCATCCGATGTCAGACTCATGAGCTTATTATGTACGATGGGATACATGTGACGAATGACGAAGTTGACGACCTTTTACGACTGGTCCTTTGTAGCTTCTGACGCTGCAAACTGTATGACGTGTTGCAGGTCGTCGAAAGTCTCGATGAACGGATGGTCTTCCGAGAATACGTCCTTCCATGGTCTTGATGGCGCTTTTTCGTGAGATACTAGGATTGACTGGTTGCCGAATTGTTGCTCTTGCGTGATGTCAAAAATCTCGGGCACGGCAAACAGAGGCTTCATGTCTTGTCGGCAGATTCTAGTCATCTCCACACTAAACAAAACTATCAGATAATTGTTGACAGATAAGATTACCGGGATACAGAGAGGAATGAACCCATAAATGAGGCTAACAAGCATTGGTGTGATTCCGACCCCATGGCATCCTCGAGGCCCGACAACATTGTTCAGCCCTTTTAAATGAACCACAACGGCGTTGAAATCTCCTTTGACAAGCTATCCAGGCATAGTCAGTATCATGATCCTTGAATCTACAGAGAATTTTGAATGAAAGTGACTTCGTACGTTGTAGCACCTGAAAGACAAGATCCCCAGAAGAAAATCGTCGCTGGCCTTCAAGATCGGATCCGAAAGCTTCTTATTGACGGAACATATGGCCAGAGAATGATGCGCGACTGTTACCATAACAACCACATTATCCAGAATTTCACCGCGCACTCGTGAAACGTTTAAAGAGACGTTGGCAAAAAATTGATGGAATGTAGCTGGACCCTTGATCATGACAGGCAGCCATCTTTCTCAAATTCTCTGAGAGATCTGGTTGTCGGATCTTGGCCAGTATTTACTGACAGCCCCCGAGATTTTGTCAGTGTTCGGTTATAATGCACCAGCTGGAGTAATACGCTTCCCCATTGTCTCGATTAGGATTGTTTACCTTGGTCAATCAGGAACAGCTCCCCTGTGTTCATCACGATGGGATAGTTAGCGAATGCATCAATCCGTCCAGCGCCCAAGGGTGTGATAGTTCATCCGGGCTCTGATCCAGTTCCGATACAATATGCGGGTCAAGGGATGAACTATTGGTCGACGATATATTAAGCATCACCGGTAACTCAGGTAGTAAATTCGAAGGTGCGCGACACGAGCGCTTGTGGTACTCGACGTGAGCTTAAGCGATATTGGACTAGTGGACACTGGGGATGCGGATTTGAAATCTGCCGGCAGAAAGAGCTCTACCTAGTTTGGGTCATAAGGTCGTCTAGATCGTGGTAGTCTGTCTATAATTCGCTTCCGTATGGCATTTTGAGTTGCTGGATCCTGCAAATGCTCTGATCCTGGCGTTGCTATCAGCCTTCGCCAGGGAATTGATGGGCTCGAAGGAGGTTTCAGTGATGCTAATTTTTCGCGGTTATAAAGGATCTAGAGCATGAAGGGTTTGACATTGTGTGATTAGTGCTGACAGTATTCGTTTGCTTGCTACTCCAGGCACCGAGAATACTTGAGTACATACACGCCTCTATGTTGAAATTCATTCAATTGCGATGCCGGATGGTCATCGCGTCCCATACCGTCAATAAAGTTGATTTTCGTGATCCAGTCTCAACAGCATTTCTCAAGTCCGGGACCAGCCCCAGTCTGACGGGCTGTCCGCTTCAAGCGAAAAGGGGCTTCTTCTTCGGGCCTCAGAAGTTGATTACAAAACATTTATTTAGTGAAGAGAAACTGATGCTGTAGGTGCTGACTGACATGCCGTTGCACCATTGGGCTGTAGGAGCATTCTGCATTAGGCTTTGAAGGGATAGGGTAGGTCACAATCATTGTTTCCTCGCTTGTGGTTGGCGTATCGACAAGGATACTGTTTATCGAGGCCGCAGGGGTTCTATGCGTTATCCGATAACAATAAAATGGTATTGTGACACAAGATTCTTTAGCTGAAATATGGCTGAGGGCTAATTGATCGTACGCCTTGGAATCTGTTGCTCGCTCTCTGAGACCCCTCAAAGACAAGTGATCTCAGCCATTAAACAAGTCTACTTTGGCTTCTCTATCGATGTTTTTACTAAATCGACTTCCCAACTCGATTTACATATGAATTCTCTAAGTACGCAAATATTTTGCCCCAAGTTTTTAGTTGAATACAATCTGCGTTCAACTCACACAATTGAGGGGTTGAGCTCCACCGAGGAATATTTAGTCAGCTAGAGACACGTACGTATTAGCTGCTTCAACCTGCATCGATTTTCTCAGACTGTCTCTCTGAAGAATTTTCTATGATTTTATGAGTGGGGGAAGCCGTTTCCCTAGGTATCGAATGTCAGTATGGTCCTGTGATGCGGCAGGAAAGAGCTAACCATTACTCTCAAGCGAGGAAGAAGGAGCTTCAAGAAATATCGTGTTAGATCAGGACAGAATTTGGCCCTAAAAATCAAGTACCATGAGTCTGAGGTACGAGTGTCAACCTAAGGATCGTGATCCAAGCGTATCAAGAGCAACATTTGCTGTTTTTTGCTGCACCTCGTCACTACCTGGTTCGGAAAGAAAGCAAAGTCTGAGGCAGTCAAAGTCGGTTAAAGATTGGGTCCTTGATGTAAGTCTTAAATTACTTTCCGTCCAAATCTGGAGCGAACAATAGTCAATTACCGTTACAGGTAGGAAACATGCTGACCCATTGATAAGTCCCAACACCACTTTCCTGGAGGCGAGGTGTTAGTAAGCACTGCGGCAATTACCTAAGACAATAAAAGAGTTTAACTCAAGGATGTGATTGCTGAATTGTTGCTCTTTTTTTCCCCTATGCGCTTTGATTCTCTTTTTGCGTTCTTTCAGTCCATTTCCTTTTTGTTTTTGAGGTCGTCCGGTGGTAAACAAAAATCCACTCTGTAAGCGAGGACTTGGCAACAGAATAAAGTCATAAAATCCGAGAGCTTGTCTTCTTCAACTAAATGATACAACATTGAGACACCAACAAGTCAAGTTTGACCTCTGGGCTTGCCTGGCAGGATGGTTCGTGGCCGTAGAATCAGCTCTCGTGTATGTTAAATAAGTGGTAGCCTAAAAGGAGATCCGATCTAGGCTTTTATGAGCACGATCTTACGATTTCAACGATCTAAAAGCACACATTTCTGTCAGAGCTATAGGAGAATTTAATTGAGTTGATTGCCGCCAATATACTGTCGAAGGAAGCCAGCTCAGTGCAGGATAAAACGAGAGCCAGATTCAATAACATATAGCGGTCTCCGGATCACATGATATAATGCGGCCGCATCTGAATCCTTGTCAAAATTTTCTGTTGCAGTACGATTCCCTACTGAACTATCTTACAACCTCAAATCCGCACAAGATGGTCAAACGAAAGCGCACCGTGAACCTCACGCAGGAATACAATAAGAAAAAGGATCCTGTACCAACCAAGAAAGTCAAAGCAGTAGCTCCCACCATCACAAGCTCAAGCTCTCCAGCAAAAGCTCCAACCACCATCCAAATCGTCGCGGGGTCCTACGACCGCGTCCTCCACGGCGTAACAGCAACCATATCCTCCAATGACGAGATCCAATTCGCAGATACATTCCTCTTCAATGCCCACGCCTCTGCAATCCGCTGTCTTGCCCTCTCTCCTGTCTCCGCGCCCGTCCCGAAGCAAACCCAGAAAATAATCCTCGCCAGCGGCAGCACAGACGAACGTATAAACCTGTACCATCTTTCCGCACACGCTCCCTCGAAGATCACTGTCCCAGTCATCCCGTCCCTCACATCGAAAGCCGTGGTTGAGAATCCTCAGAACAGAGAATTGGGTTCGCTGCTACACCACTCGAGTACCGTCACGGCATTATACTTTCCTAATCGGAGTAAGCTTTTGAGTTCGGCGGAGGATAGCACAATCGCGGTGACCAGGACGAGAGATTGGACGCTATTGTCTACGATCAAGGCGCCAATTCCAAAACCAGTGGGCAGACCTAGTGGAGATACAGCCCCGTTAGGAGGAGCGCCAAGTGGAGTCAATGATTTCGCGGTCCATCCATCTATGAAATTGATGATCTCAGTCGGAAAAGGAGAGAAGTCCATGCGATTATGGAATTTGGTCACGGGAAAGAAAGCCGGAGTGCTGAATTTTGAGAGGGGGATTCTGGCCGAAGTCGGTGAAGGCAGACACCAGAGTGGAGAAGGACGAAAGGTCGCTTGGGGATCGACGGATGCGGGAGAGGAGTTCTGTGTTGGGTTTGAAAGAGGTGCTTTGATTTTTGGGATGGATAGTAAGCCGAAGTGTAAGGTGGTTCCGGATACGAGGACAAAGATACACGAGTTGTGCTATATTCAGGTGGATGAGGAGGAGGATGTTCAGGTGCTGGCGATGTCTACTGAAGACGGGAGGGTGTTGTTCTACTCCACGAGGCCAGCGGATCTTGTCACAGCAGAAGCAGTCGACGGCAAAGATGCACCACTACCAGCTGCGAAACTGATCGCGCAACTCGGTGGAAAAGGCGTCGGGCTAGATGGCCGTGTTAAAGATTTCACAGTCCTAAACATCGGTGAGGGAGCGTCAAAGGAATTCATCATCATTGCAGGGGGCAGTGATGGAGCTCTACGGATATGGAGATTAACACCAAAGGATTTGGCATCACATACTGGAAAAAGCAAGCAGATTGGCAAGTTACTTGGAACGTACGAGACTACGAATAGGATTACATGTTTAGAGGCTTTTGTTATGTTGCCGAAGATGGAGGGAGCTGAGGATGAGGATATTGAGGATTTCGAGGGCTTGGAGGATGATGAGGAGGCGAGTAGTTCTGATAGCGAGTAAATGATACCCGATCCGAAGATCCGTGGCTGCTTCCGAATCTGTACTAAATTTTTGACGCCTTTATTGAATCTGAACCCTGCACATGCCCTACACGATTCGAGGTATGTGCTCACTTGCCACGGGAGAAAAGTTTCCGTTTGCCTGAAGATCCAAGATCTTTCGGTTTCCGTGCCACCTATTTGCAGTTTCGAGCTTGTCTATCCAAGCATACCTCGCCAGCAAACTCAGCCCTATGGCCCTAGCACACAACCATAGCAGGATTTTCCAAGCAAGAGGCACTATTCACGGAATAGACGCTGTAGCTTTGGCAGCCGTAGACTAGCTTCAGTGAATAACATCAAAGCATCAAACCACAGGCCCCGTGTGAATGTTTTGCGCTGACGCTGTATATCGTGTGGACAATGTATTACCTATCATCTAACAATCTAGCTTTCTTGACTTTCAGCTGCACATATCTCTAACCCTTTTCTAAAGCTTGAGTAGTTTTGGTCCCTTCTTTATAACTTGAAGAGGTTATTCAATAGCATGGGCTACACTCAGTACAGTCGAGTCGGAGTATATTTGTAAGCAAACGTAGCGCAATACTGTACCTCTACAAAGTCACCGTCACTAAGGAAAGAAAGAAAGAAAGAGTACCTGAGGTCTGCCAGGGCCGAATTTAGTCAGATTTCCTCTCGTATTCGATTTGATCGCAGTGTCGGCAGGCTAAACACAAGCGGAACAGAGTTGATAGGATGTAGCGTCTCATCAGCAAATGAATTTTAGAATGTATACGGTAGTCTGGACAATAAGCAGGTCCAGATTGTGTTCCTTATCGCG
Organism: Neospermospora avenae; assembly: GCA_014282315.1. NCBI lineage: Eukaryota > Fungi > Ascomycota > Leotiomycetes > Helotiales > Ploettnerulaceae > Neospermospora > Neospermospora avenae. Next base: position 18,013 of record JACBAH010007287.1, on the reverse strand, counting down.
CCAAGTATTCCACCTCCGCCGCCATAATAAGCGTCTCTCTAATGTACTTAGTAGCAAGCTGTTTCAAGGTTTAGCTTCCGAAGCGTCGTTGCTCTCGAGCCTATACAATACCAGGTCTTACAGTGACCGAACGCAGATCATTGGAGTCGGAGAAACCCTCAACTCTTAATTTTTTCAAGACTTTCGGAACGGCAGAATCTCTCGAGAAGTTCTTAAGAAGTTCACCTTGGTTTTGAAATTACTTCCTACAAGATCCGAGTTGTTGACACTAAAGTCAAGCTTGTTCGGCGCGAGAACCGAGCTATGATACTTTGCCGGTGAGGAATTGGAATAGCCTCGTTCCTTCCTCCGTCATGCCATGTATGTCCTTGTGGATCAGCTAACCCAACATGTATCGGTTCCCAAGTATGGCTAGATATTATTGTGACTCCTTCCCGCGCAATACATTATAGCAACAGTATATCTTACTCGTATCCTTTTCTCAGCTTTGAGTATATCGACTGAAGAACAGATCACAACGACGCCAAAATGCCAAAACCAAAGGTCTACGGAAGAGCCAACAGGGCAGCTGCTTCCGAGAGGCCTGCCCCTCATCGATGCTGCCATCAGCTTAAGTGGACTTTCTCCGAAATACAGGCAAACAGCGATATTTGGTACACGATCAAGGTGCTTCTGTATGATCTGGCAAACATCAAACGCGATCGAAGTTCAAAGACGAGGCTAGACCAGACGGTTGATAAGATTTACATTAGCCCTCCGTATTTCTATGAGTTCGCAGCAGACGCAATTAGACGTGTCTTGATTCCGATTTCGTACGAGGCAGAAGAGGCTGGCGACGAAGCTCTGGGGAATTCGAGCGGACTGGACGGAATTACGGAGTCGAAAGGAAAGAAGAAGGCTCTAGTACCGACAGATATCAAGGCAGAAGTAGAGACGGAAACGATCGAACAAGCAATCAGACGTCGTATGGCCAACTTCTACATCGAGCGGAGAGCGAGCGGTGACTTTAGCCCCTTTGAACCGCATGATTTGCTTCCCGTGTATCTGAAGGTTTTCGGGGTTGATGAGAGGGAGCTGGATGATAGTAGCTTCAGGAGAAGGGTCGGGAAGTGCGGCCTTGATTGGAGAAAGGACTGGAGGACGGGAGCTGAAGAGGGTGGCAAGGAAGGGAGTAAGAGAAAGATAAAGGGACAGAGGAAGTGAAGAGGGCATACAAGCAACGACCAAAATATAACTATCTTCGGTGTTGTATGTGTTGTCCCAATGATTATTGCAAGACTTTACTATCAACATCAGCACATTGGATACTGTAAAAAGTATTTGCCGATCCGAAAATATCCTCGTGCGATCCTATAATTAATGATGACACTGGAATTCCTTATGTCTACAAGTGCTGTACAGCTGGCCAGAAAAATAATTGGTGCGCTCTCGGATCTATGCTACCCTTCATGTACATCATAGCCATACTGGGTCCAAGCCTCTAAATATCTTGCATACACTTTTTATCCTCTCAAGGTCGCGATTTGGCCCGGGGTAATGGACACACCTTTCGGTTCTCTCGGAAATGAATAGTTAGTGTTCAAAGTTCTCGTTTTGGGATCAGATCATCAGATCCAAGTCCCACAAGATGCTCAATCATATGCAGCTGCTTTGCGTTCATAGCTACATGCAGCGAAGTCCATCTTCGACATCTTCCAAATCCAGGACATTAGTGTGTATGAGTTGAGATTCGTCGAATGTCGACGTATATTCCAGACTGTACAGCGCAAAATATCGGCTTCCAGCAGGCTTTAATCGTGCATCCTAGTGCTTGCAACGAATAGTAAAGGTAATCTAATATATTCAGCGCAGTCGTAAGCTAAAGCTCGGAGCATACATATGCGTCATTCTTTATCTGAGTGTTGAAGTCAGAGAATAAGGCTAGCAGAGATTCGCAAGGTAGCTTTCGGCACGGCATCGAATACGTGGGAGGCAGGCGTCCAACTAGTGGCATTTACTTGCTTTATATCTACACCATTCGAGATCAGGATTCGAGCTATTTCAATTTGAGTGAACACAAATACATATTGCATAAGATTTTTATCTGATGTCAGTCTAGGTCGCTGTTTTGACTTGCCTTAGGAAACTTACGTCTGCATAAGATCGCAACATTCGTTCATGTCGGCTCCGTTATTGATAAGATAGCGGAAGAGATGGCTACAGTCACTTTGAATAGCATACTTATGAATATGAGATTATGATGAGATATAAGCCGTCCACCGGATAGATTTGACCTACGCGTAGTGGAGTCCCGATTTTCTGATTTCCCATCATATACACCTGCCTTTCCTATTCGACAAAGACACCATACAATTTTGATGTCGCCTATTTTCTAAATAATCATTATGTCCGAGCCTTCCTGTATCAGCGTTCTGATCGTAATGTCCATACCGAATACTGTACCTCCTATGAAGAAAAAGACTACCGGGGAACATATAATAGGCTTCCTAACAAAGGATTCTCGACCTTCGATTCAATTAGCTTCGATTCGGACAATCTCAGAAGAGATTCAAAGTATGACTCAAGGAATAACGCCTCTTCGAACACCTCAAAGAGCTCTCCGAAACTGTCTTATTCCGAGTGGAAAGTCCTTTTATCCAATACTCCCCCGGGCTTTGCACCTCTGAATCTTCCCCTGTATTGGCGCCAGCCGATAGCCATTGAGGTGTTCCTCCAGCTAATAGACCAAGATCTGCTACATGCTTAGCGAAGATTGCTTTTGGCAAAGGCTTCGTTAGTATATCGGAAACATTTCTGTAATGACCGTATACATACCCATTCGAGCCCAGCCAATTCCACCTCGGCATAGTAAATTGGACTTTGCCTAAATACACTGTTCGGACTTTCAGCCGTGGGATAACATCAGCTTTGCTAGAAGCGGCCACCTTTTGATAATATCGATAGCGAGGATTCTGGAATATCCGCCTCAGTCATTGTTATCTTTCTGCGAAGGTATGCCAATCACTTCAAGTCTCCTAAAGGACTTCATGGTAGCTGCAAACAAATAATTTCCTCAAAGAGCGAAATGAATGCTCAAGATGAGTATTCACCTCGGGATATTATACAATTGCCATAGACTGCTGTCATTATCTCATCCAGTATCCAGCTCCATCTTCAATCATCCAAACGACAAGCCCCTCATAATCCTCCTCACCACCATGTCCTCCTGTCTCTTGCCTTCCCATCCTCCCTTCTCTTCAAAGCCCACACTACCCCCGTAACAGCAACCAATACAGCCATCGTACACGTACTATATCTAAACCCGGTCTTAAACCTCGGCGCATCCCTCACCGGATACGTAATGAGTGGCAACCACGCATTGACGGCATACCCACTTGCATTCATAACACCCAGAACAATAGCACGTTCCTCTGCGTCGGAGCCACAGATTTCGTTGGCCCAAGACATGGCAAGAGGACCAAACGCTACGGCAGCGCGGGAGATGAAGTATGCGGTATAGTGTAGGGTGAGCGGGATATCCCAGATAGACAGGAGGAGGTAGGAGAGGAATCCTATGGACTGTGAAGTATCAGGCGGGAGTCTTGATTAGGAAATGGGAGGGAGTTGGGAAGGTTTTACGGCAGGTATTCCCATTACTAAGGGACGATTACGTAGGTAGTCGCTGAGGATGGCGAAGCCGATTGTAGTCACTAGTTGTACTACGCTTTGGCCTGTAGGTATGATATTCTGAATGCTTTTAGTAAAAGATATAGCGGGGGCTACTCCAAATTTCAAGACATGACTTACAACCAGCGTAACAGGAAAGCCCCTGCTCTTCAACCACAGCGCCATAAGACCTACGCTTCCTGATGGTCCCGTGTTAATGAACACCACGTAAAGCGCCGTCAGCGCATAGACATGCCACCTCGCAAATGTCCTCTTCACAATCCCCCAAGACCAACTGCCACCTCGCCTCTCGGCCCTCCCAAGATTACGCATCCTCTTTCTCGCTCTCTCTGAATCGTTTTCGGTAAGGTAGAAAGCCCGCGTGTTTTCTGGTAGATCGGGAATGAGGAAGAATCCAGCCAAACAAATCGGTAAACTGATAAGTCCGTCCATGATGAAGAGCCATTGCCAGCCTTGTTTGCCCATGTAGCCATTCAGGCCACGATAGACAGCAGCTTGTAAGTATCCCGAGATCATCCCTGCAGCGGCAGACGAAGCATGGAATATTGAAGCTCGTTTCCCCAACTCAGAAGGCTTATACCACGACCCGATCAGAAAATGAGCCGCAGGATAGAATATCGATTCTACCAAACCAACGAAGAAGCGAATAGCCATGACTTGTTTCGAACTCGTTGCAGATGCAAGCAAGAAAGTGAGAATCGTCCATACTAATTCGCACGAAGGAATCCAGATCGATGGCCGGACTTTGGTGAGGATGAATTGAGAGGGAAGTTGGCCGATTACGTAGCCGGTTGTGCAGGCTATGTCTATCACGTTCAGCTCATTGGCATTCATTTGTAAGGCTTCTTTCATGCCCGAAACGTAAGCGTTTGATATGTTTGTTTGATCTAAATTCTTTATAAAGTACCCGAGGGAAAGGATGGTGAGGAGTGAGATGTCGAGCTTGTGGAGAAATTTGCGCTCTTCTTTCGATTGGGTTGGGTCGTAGTCCTGCGTTTGGATGAGCTTCTTGTCAAAGCTATGATCAGAGACTCCTGTCAGCTCGACTAACCCAGATATATGACCACCATAGTGTTGTCTCTACATGCAGCTCGCCCGAGCTACTCGAAGACGCTGAGTTTATGGGTACGTCCTCGGAGTGCAAAAGACTCGTTTTATCGTCTACCATCTCGTCCACAGACACTAAAGCAATCGAATCTTGTTCTTGATCTCCTGTCCAGTCGTGGGTCCAAAAGTACATGTCAATTCCGTAGCGCCATACTTAAGCGGAAGCTTTTTACAAGTAACTCTAGCAGCATCCTAGCGTCCGTCACGAGGCATCCTACTTCTTATATTGAGGGATCCTCCCGTCATCTCTGGAATACGTGATGAGCGGAGAAGTTATCGCCTTCCTGAATTGTACGTCACCTTGACAAGCTGACGGAGCCAGCTCGGAGACATGAGTCGTAGCAACGGGACCAAGGAGGTACCGATACTTTGTCAGACATTGCTTTCTGGGAGAGCTGCAGATATGTTGTGCTCCGGAGACGTTTGATGCCATAGATAGAAAGGTGAGATGACCGAATGACACGAGGGTCAAAGATAAGATAGCGAAATTATCTGGTGCAGGCAATGGGAAGTCGTCGTATCAACCAATTACAGATATAATAGAGGTCACGTCAACAACGTCAGATGCAGGTCATTTTTTTGATTGGAGATGATGGGCGCGGAAGTCAGGGAGTGGAGATCACGCAATTAGTCCCACATGTTGTAAATCCTCGAGACGCGAACTAGCTTCAACATCGAGCTACCCCTCATTTATCGCTACGACGCGACATCCTATGGATTTCCAATAGATTGGAAATCAGACAAATATGCGGAGCGGGAACGGAAATTCGGGGGATTGTAGAATAGATAAATGGTCCTCGAAAGTTCTTCCTTGAAATAACTGCTCATCGACAACTCGCTTCTCGCTTCGCCAACTGTATTTTTGTAGCACATCCAACATTCGCAGAAGCCCGCTTGGAACCGAAACTAGTAAAACATCATGGCGCCATCAGCAACTGAAACCGAAGTACGCCCAATAGCATCCCACATTAAAGACTTCATCGTTCAAAGGAAAGACACCCTCCCCCTCCCAGCAGCAGCCCGTGCCCGTCTCGAGAAAGCCGGCATCGATCTCAGCAACGGCTATCCCGAGCGTCCAGGAAAGCCTCTGTACTTAGACGATGCTACTAGCATCCGCAATGTGGAACGCGATCATATTGATGCCGGAGCACGAGCTGACAAGTCTAAATCTGCTTTGTTCTCAGGAGCCAAAGAAGTGATTCATTTGACTGCACATATCGGAACTGAGATCGTCGGGCTTCAATTAAAAGACTTGACGGATAATCAGAAGGATGAGCTTGCTCTTCTTATTGCTGAGAGATCGGTCGTGTTTTTCAGGGACCAGGAATTGAGCCCACAGGATCAGAAGAAGCTGGGAGAGTACTATGGGGAGGTTGAGATCCACGTACGTTTAGCTTTCACAATGTACCGTTGGACGTGCTGACAGTTAGTAGCCACAAGTTCCACACGTTCCAGGTGTTCCTGGGGTCTCCGTTCTTTGGCCTGCACTCATGGCAACTGAGAGGAAAGCTTCGTTCAGACAACCCGGTGGCGCTTCTCGATGGCATACGTAAGTTCTGTCACCTATTTAGCGATGAAAACTAACCGTACTCAGGGACCTGGTTCATGAGCTCAACCCGGCTGGGATAACTCATCTTCACAACGATACTGTGCCAACAGTGGGCGGTGACACTCTTTGGGCAAGTGGATATGCTGCATACTCAAAATTGAGCCCTGGTTTCCGCAAAGTCATCGATGGGAGACAAGCAATTTACACCAGTGCTCATACATACTTGGACCGAAATGATCCAAATGCTGGACCAAAGCACGTAGAACGCGTTCACCCGATCGTCCGAGTCCACCCAGCTACCGGTTGGAAAGCTCTCTGGGTCAACCGCGCCATGACCAAGTCGATTGTGGGACTGGACAAAGGAGAAAGTGACGCCATCTTGAACTATCTTTACGATGTGTATGAAAGCAATGTTGACATTCAAGTCCGCTTCAAGTGGACTCCGAAGACCAGCGCCCTGTGGGATAATAGAATTACTATGCATAATGCCTCCTGGGATTATGAGGGACTTGAACCAAGACACGGGACACGGGTCACTTCGTTGGCCGAGAAGCCATACTTTGTTGCAGACGCGCCAACAAGAAGAGAGGCTCTCGGATTGGAAGACTCATAATGAGTGGGCAGGAAGAACCCACGGCGAAGCATAGCATGTACCAAATGATAGTAATGCGTGATTTCCAAGCCACTTGCACAGTCTGAGCTTGCAGAATTGTGACCAAATACCACGGACGAAAATCAGAGAGATCGCTGAGAATTTACTCAAAATTGAAGGGAGAACTTGAAAACACCACAGTCGTAGCTGTAGTCACGATCCTTGAATCCCAGAATAGACTCGCAAGATACCAAGATCAAATTCAAGCGATCAGTCACCAAAATCAATCAAAGAAAAGGGACCGAGGAAAGGGATGTGCATCTTGCAGGCAGAGAGAAGACACACGAATGAAGTAGGGTGATTTACTATTGTACATTGACAGGTCTCCCTGATACTGCACGCCGGTGGTGGTGATGGTGATGCATAGTGGATAGGTATCTTTGTTAATGACGGAGCTGGCCCGATGAAGAGGAGATTGATGCGCCATCATATGACTCGGCCTAAATCGGGCCGCTGTGATTTCGGGAGAACTTTCCAATTTTACGAGAATAATACAGGACAGTACCAATGGACAGGTTTTCTCGCAATATACCACAACACAATGTCACGAAGCTATCAAAAGACGTTACCAAGGCTTTTCTGCGTGTTGGAATACCTCCAGTGTTCTTGACTCTGCCAACATCAGATGGATTCAAGTCCCCTTTGAGACGAAACGTTCTTGAGATACGGCACCGGGAAGCATTTATGTCGCCTCAGGGTACTTCTAACTTGGGTCGCCAGAGGCCGTTGCAGCTATCTTTCGAGGTGACGCAGCTTCATCCAACCTACAGCTACGTTCTACAAAGCTACGATTTACTTACTATCTACATACTCCATCAACGATTCAATGATTCACGATTAAATGGATCCAACAAAGTTTTATCCTTGAGGATCTTATGTGACTTCCAAGTTCGAGTGTCGACTTCCCGAAATCACGAAACTTGTGGGATTTGCTCGATATCCTCAACAGATCCAAATTCGGTTGATATCGTCCTAGTCCCAAGCTCGATGTCCAAAATGTTTCAAGCCACTTACATGTATTTGATTTTTATCTACTTCGATACATGGGTATGATCGGCGTTCTTCAAGACTTGAGCATACTCCCCTGTGCAGCCAGTCTTGATCATCCATTCTTTGACAGACTTGAGTCTCCTCGGCATGATCTCATCCAGCTGCGCCTAATCCCGCTGGGACAAGTTATCCTTCCAAGAATTCCAGAACCCGCTGAAGTTTTCCGGACAGTCACCAAAGTAGTATCGTTGGCATTAATAGCTGACATGCAAATGACAGCCTCAAGGTTTGGGAAGATGCCAAGTGAGAAGTAGTTATCTAATGGCACTTCAACATAAACGGCCTTCTTGCCGGTCACTACCATCAAGTCTGCCGCCAACGTATCCCATGGGATATCCTCTGTCGCGACATAAAGATCCAGTCCAGTACTTTTCCCAGGGTATCGAGCATCCATTTCGCATATGCACCATAACCCTCCAAGTAGATCAACGGGATCCCGCCTTTCTCAAGTGGCGCAACAAAAGCCCACGCTCCCTCTTCCTCAGCAACACCCATTCTCGGTCTCAATGATCATTCAGACCCTCTACATACAAACATGAATTGATGACAGACCATCTCATAGGCTCTGTCGGCTGCGTAGCCAGGTAGTCAGACACCCTGCCTTTGTCGTCCAAGTGTCACACTAGTATTTCGAGTCAAAATTTCCCAGCTTGGGGGAATAGATCAGTCCTGCCCAGATGAAATGCTTGACGCCAACTTCACGAGCAAGCTCATACATGCGGATTCCCCAGTACGTCTCAGCCTTCTCGCCAATAGCAAAAACGTTCGTGTTGACGAAGGCGTAAGAAACGCCTACAAATGCTTTGCGTAGGGTGGGTTCGTCGTAGCTGTCACCGGCAATGATAGTCATCCTGGGATCAAACATAGCTCGAGAGCTTTAGGAGACGTGGTGGAGCGTCTAAGGACTCGAACGGCGTGGTTGCCGTCGGATGCGAGAGCTGGGAGCATTAGTGTATGCATTCACCAGAGTGAAAGGAAACAAGTTGTGACCTCACCTTTCACGACGGGTAGACCTTGAGCGCCAGTTCCGCCAATCACCAGCACTAGATTGATCGACGATGACATTGTCGCACGCTCGTAATACGCTCAATAGGTCTGTCTCAAGATCTTATAGAATTTATTCCTTTGGCTAGTTTGCTAATACTCATGGCACAAAAGTGGATCTTTGTGTTTGTAGAGAACATCTTCACCAATGCACAACGATTCCTTCCGCTCCTGTGCAGGACTGATTCGTAAGATCAGTAATTGTAATGCACATCCCCCTGGACGAACATTATGAAGCCATTCGGTGTTACGAACATCGACCTTCCGATACCTCGATTACTCTCCATCCAAGCTCCACGCAATGCTCATACCACACAGCCGAGCTATGTGGATTTCTTAGATGCCCCCGCTAGCAAGGCTGACGATGACTCCACATTTCAGGTATAGTGGCCCAATCAGTTGTGTTATGTTTTGGCGTCCGCATGTTTATTTGTAACTCTGCATCTCGGCTCTTGGTTAGGGATGATTACTGTTCAACTTTCGTGCCACGACGCGGTGTCTTCCACAGCAAAGTGCCTGGGATGATGCACCGCCGAGTCGGGTCTTTGCAACGCCTGGAATTGCAGAATACAACCTAGTGGCTGCCGAGGACTCCTGTCTCGCATCTAGATTTCACGAATATTGAGAGTTGCTGTAGCATGGAGGTGTGGATTTTTCAAGGTTTTTTTCGCAAAAGTGTTGACAACGAGCCGGGTAGACTTGTGTGCGATCATCTTTGGCATTTCGCACAAATATTTCGCCCTCGGCGACCACGAATACTGAAATGGAGAGCAGTTTGGCCGGTAAGGTGACAGAACGTTTACTTCCTTTTTGATGCTCCAATATCTTCAAAGGTGAAACCCTCAAGCGAGGATGTGATTATAAAATAGCTATGAACAAGTAAAATTTACAACAGAAGTCCGAAAGTTCATAAATAATTCATATCTTCATAGCATCATTCTCTTTTATCCCATCAACACCCCAACTCTTAGTAATTTCCAGTCTTACAATCAAGGTTGGCATAACCAGGAAAATTCTTGAACTGGTCTTGATCGATCTTCTGCAATTGCGGGCAGGAAAGAGCTGAGAGAGATGAAGATGCCTGGCTGTTGAGTCTTGACATTGCGCTGGTGAGACCGTTCAATACATTGCTGCATTGGATGATGTCTGGGGAGGCTTGGACGGCAAATTGCATAGCGAAGCAAGCCAAGTTGTTGCCTTCAGCCAAAGTCTTACTGTTGTAGACGCCGCCGGTAAGGTCTTCGGCGTTGACACCAGTGAAGGTGTTGGTCTTTCCAGTGTTACCACCAACATTCAAGAACTTAGGGTATTTGGCAGCAGCTGCAAGTGTATCGGCTTGAAGGAATGTAATGCTGTATTCATCACCGACAGCGCGCTTGTACCAGTTGTCGGGAATCTTCTCATGACCAGGAGTTTTGGTAAGTGTTCCATCTGCGTTCTTGGTAACACCGAAGAATGAATTCAGGACGTCGCCATTGAGTCTTCCAGCAGGATATTCAGCAGACTTGTTACTCATGAATCTATAGATAAAGGTGTATGCTGCAGGCTGGACCAGCACGCCAGTGAATGGTCCGTTGAAGAAGTAAGGGTTGTTCTGGACTGAATGGTCAAATCGCTTCGAACGGAAGTCAGTCAAGACATTCAAATCATAGTTGTCTCCATTTGCTTGTCCTGCATCGTACAGCTGCTGGTACTGGTCCATTTGGAGTGTGAAATCGTTACCCTTGAGGTATAGATCTCCTCGTCCTGGAGACACATCGGACTCGTACTTGTTGTGCGATCCTGAGAGTCCTTGGGGGGTACCAAGTAATCCACCAATAGCGATGCCCGAATTAGCTTTTGATGGACCGCCAATGGACCAGGTCAGTCCATCACCATCTATGGTCCCCCCAAGAACAGTCAAGAAACCCGAGAGATCTGCTGACATTCCAAAGACTGTACGTTTGTTAGCTTAATCTCATGGAATCCGTTCGGGAATTATACCATCGAAGGTTCCCTTGATAAAGTCTGTGTGGCTTCCGACGCCGTTGTGTGGAAGGTATCCATGGTTCGCTAAATATCTGTCAGCTACTGTCAAGTGTTTGGTTCCACTTGATAACGGCTTACCCATTGCGTTGAGACCAGGACAAGGGCCTCGTTGATCACCGGCGGCGAAGTCTGGGGCTACGAAAGCGTGTTTGCCGGTATTGGAAATATGTTGCAGTTTCTCATTGAACTTAGGGGTCAGATCTGGGACTCCTTGTCTACCTTGAATATGACGATCCGCTTTGACTCTGGTTGCAGCCTCAAGGACACCTGGGAAAGCGGTGACTTCAGGAGCCAAGATGCTGAGAAGGGCTGCTCCGACGTAAGAAATATGACCCTGCTTCATTTGGACGATTGCGTGCGTTCTGTTTCTAGATGGGCAGTAATATATTGTTTGTTTACAGGCAGCAGGGATACAAGCGAAGATATCATGGGTGCAATGTCTCTGTTTATATACCCCACAACCAACTGAGCCACACCTGGAGCTGAATCTCATCGCTAACTCATTTTGGCAGCCCTCAGATTCTTTGAGCGAGTCGCACATGAAAGGGATTAAAATTTCCTGGGGATGACAGCTGTAGCTCTTGTCGTCCGCTGATCTACACGTCTTGTAAGGAGAGTCAAATGGACAGCCATTCACGAATCAGGCTATGTCAGCCACCCATGATAAACCTCCAGATTCTTTACTAGCTGTCGATCATCTGGCTCTGGGCGCAGGCTATTACGGTAAGAGGGGCGACCGAGGCAATAATTCCGGGGTATAAGTGCGATCAGTTTAGCTCGTCAATGGCGGCGCGCCACTACCTGAATCTAGCTATGGTCGGCACCCTGCAGTAAAAGTCAACGACTGGCAAGGACGGTTTTCATTTGCCCCGAAATAATCAAAGCAGGTTTAGAGCATCGCCATTCTTTATGGGCCCCACTTCCCCGCGTTCTACATTCCGGTAGTTGACCAGCTTGATCTCAAGGGTTGAGGGGTCGAGAGAATCAAGCCCGCCACTTGCAGTCCCGAGGACCGCCACATTTCGGTACTGGCCTTTGGCGTCTGGATGGGCGATGAGTCGCTTTGACGACGTCTCTCATCCCCTTGTAAGCTCAGTCTCTTCTCCCGCAGGTCAGTGAGTTCTGCTCGAAGCACATCTACTGCACTACTGTCCCGTCACGCATTGAAACGCACATCGGAATTGCACCCGCTTCCGGACAAGACTCTTGGACATTCAAAACTTTGAACAAATCTGTAGGTTCGATGATTATGAGTTGTCGAGAATCTAGTCCGAAACCAAAGGCATGGTCAACAGGTCGCGTGTTGACCGAGGAGCAGCGAAGGAGAAAGAGGGAAGTCAACAGACTATCTCAAAGGAGGAGGAAAACAAGAATCGCACAGCGTGTTGAACATCTGGAGAATCAGTTAACGCAACTCCTCGAAACCTCAGAATCTCCTTCGCCTACATTTACGGCGACAGATTATCCATGCGATGGAACAATTGAGGAAATCGTGCCTATTCAACGAGAACTTCTGACGGATTCGTTGTCCTGTGGAAATGAACTCTCACCAGGAAGTCCCCAGACACCGCACGGCTTCCAACCATCGAGCCCGATTTCACGCATACAATACCTTCCACCATACTACCAGATGAAAATACAAGAAAACTACATTGCATCCTGTCTTCGTCTGACGTTACCTCTTGCTCCCCCAGTTGCAGCGGAGTTCTCCAAATCTCGGTCTTCCGTCCAAACAGAAATTATTACTACTTTCTGTCAGCAGCTGAATTCGTCGATCGCAGCTCTCCCAAACACTATCATATGCTCAAATGACGCGCAAAATCAGAACTTACTCATCCGAGCTGTACTGTTCGGGTGGAATGTCACCGAAACTCTTCCTCGGATTTGTCCTCTGTGGACAATCATACAGCATGTGGATGCGAGCCTGTTCAAAGAAACACCGGCGATAGAAAGGCTTGTTTTGTTGCGTCATACTCATATGATGATGTTGGTTAGTTGAGCCATGAATCTCAATGCATGGCCTGGAGGTTGAATGTGGACTAACGGAAATCTCATGCAACAGTACAAGACTGGTGCTCTTGGAGCACGAGAACTTCCTATGTGGTATCGATACAGGTATAATGACATACGACCTGCTTCATCTGTGAGTTACTGACATCAAATAGGCCGGCACAAGTTCTCTATGATCATCACCCTTCCATCGATTATCTTGGGTGGTAAGTTGTGCGAATCGTGTCCTCAACATGTCTAACTCACATCTCATTAGGCCAGGTCTTCGTGAGCGTCTCGTGCTCTCTGACTCTCTACGGATGACAGACCATTTCTGGGCGATGTTTGGCTCCTCCTTCCGCTTCGAATGGCCCTACTCAATGACCTCCTGCTACGAAACAGATGCCACGTCAGGAATGATGCGTTACAGCCCCTTATTCGATGTTGAATCACTTAACATCGACTTGTGCAGAATGACGGCGCATTTCTTCGAATTTTTCCCTGAGATGGCGGATGATATTCAGACCGCGACTTCGGAGTCGATGCAGGTTTTTGGACTTGATGAACAGGAGGCTGTAGAGAACCTCGCTTTCAACCATGGTCGTGGATCTGCTATAGAGACGGCTCACTTGATGTCGCCAGAATGTGCGACGTTCGATACAGACGCGATGAATTCGTTTATGGTTTCGCCTACCTGAAAGCTAAATTTATCTGGCGAGGAGTCGAAGAAGTCAAGCAAACAGATTCAAAATGAGTACGGCCCTGGGATACACTCTGGAGAGGGGGACAAGACTCGAAGAGTAGCTGAGAACGAAACGATAGGCCGACTGTCCGTACTGAGAGGGGATCGCAGAGTCCAGTCTCTATTCCTCGCAGTCATTCCAGCGTTACCATCCGAGTTGGAGGAAATAGGCTCCTCTATCCCATCCGGCTCGCTCAACTCTTTTGTTCAGTCACGGAGTCAAGAGCCTAGGCAGATTTTGTGGCACAACGAAGAATCAAGGAGCTGGAAATGCTTAGTAGATGCTTGCTGGACCCTAATTGGTCATGCAAACATCTGCTGCAGTGTATCTCGTAACAGAGTGTCACCTAGCAGTGGCGGTGCTAGGAGAACTCCCCAAATGTGAAGGCAGATATTTCGAATTAATACATCCGCGTAGCGCATGCTCGTCATCTCATCGAATCATGCTGTCGATTCCGTTTATGTTTAACCGATTCATTTAGCCGATATCGACATGTTAGTCGTATCTTTCTGAATCTGGATTTGATTAGCGACACCTTCGTCATGACGTGGCTGTGCTGAAGAGAAACTCTTGGTCGATGAGGCGCGGTATAGGATCTGAAATCTGAATGGGTAGACGAGTGGTATAGAGACGTGCCAATTTTTTGTATAATGATGTAGATCGATTATTCCGACGGTATTGACATCCGTCTTGCCCGAGAGGAGTCAGCCCTACGAGTATTCCAGGTTGTCGAAGACTCTTGGCAAGGTTGATCGGACAGTGCGATTTCACTATTTTAACAGTTATTTCTCGATAATATATCTATTCGAAGGGCAGATTGTCCATTTGATTTTTCGCAATACCGGTCCTGTATATTATTGTATCCACAATGCCTTATCTGTGGCTCTCACTCACGTCTCTTTCAGCATTTGCTCTGCTGGCAAAAGCTTCAATACCCAGTAACAACTTCACCGCAAACTGTGCCTCAAACCCATCCCCGTCATTCATCGATGAAGCGCGAAATTTCAACAACCTTGATGTCGCCGGTACTGAGATATTTGGTCGTGCCTCTGGCCCAAGGTATCACAACCCCCAAGTAATCGAAACCTACTTTCACATCGTCGCCGCGAACAAAACATTGCAGGGCGGATGGTTATCACGATCTCTGCTCCGAGAACAACTTGCAGTCATTCAAGGAGACTTTAGTAATTACTCCCGGACTTGACAGTACTGTTGCTAAACCAATATATAGACACGGCCAAATTCGCGTTCGATTTGAAAGGAACTTCGTACTCAGTCCTAGCGAATATAAGTGAAAACGGGCCCGATCTCGCAACGAGGAAAAGGCTTCGCAAGGGATCACGGCGTGCTCTGAATGTCTATATCATCTCAGAATTCCCTTATGTCGATCCTTATGGTTTCCATTCCAGAACAGGAGTGAGTGACAAAATTATAAAGATTTTGTCTGCATGTTGACGTCGAATGTGTTAGTACTGCACTTTCCCGGACCAGCTCAGTCAAAGCCCGGAAGGTCTCTATGTTAGTTCAACCTATCAAGAACAAAGTGAGTGTAGAATTGTGCTAATCTTCTGGTCTCTGATAGAGTGATGGCTGCACCATCGCTGCCTTTACACTGCCGGGCCAGGATCCAACTGGTTATACCAATGGAGGAAGGACATTGACACATGAAATCGGCCACGTGAGTACCAACTGTGCATTAGAGGAACTTTGAAGCCAGACGTATGCTGTTATTTTCGCCACGCAGCTCTAATTGTGTCTCAACCAGTGGCTTGGTCTCTTCCATACCTTCGAAGGATATAATTGTACAGGAACAGGTGATTTCATCGACGACACGCCCGCGGAAAACCAACTTGCGGGAAGTTGCTATCTTCCAGTTGTATATGATACTTGTCCAGATCAACCGGGTCTTGATTCAATCGATAATCACATGAATTATCTTGAGGAGTAAGTCCATAGCTACCTTCCTGAAGCTTCTCGCTGTAACAGTCCACAAAGTCTGACAAAACATAGCTCCTGCGAGAGGCGCTTCACCAGAGGCCAGATTAGGAGGATGTGGGGTATATGGAAAAGGTATAGAGCCTAAGTGTTAAAGTGTACGTGTGGTAGTAAGCCTGCTTTTTGAGGTGGGCGAACAAGGAATGTTTAGTGTGGGAATCATGGAACTCGGAGTTCCACAACAGAAAAGGACTGCGGCTCGGGACGATGGTACTTGACATACGACCGGGATGCAGGAATTTAAAATTTTGTTTTGTCAAGTAATTTCTCTAGAGGCGCTCGCGGGCATTGTGATCTGTTCCAAATAAGGTGTAGTTTGTCTGGATCTTGTGCCACTGCTTACGATCAGATGCTGGACAGTTATATCAGGAATGTAAAGGCTTATGGCAGTGCTATTGACACAGACTTGTTTTCTTGTCCATCTTTTCATCCATTCATCCGCCTCATTTATATATTACTTTGTTCCATTTCTCTATAGTAGAATATCTTGCATTCTAGATGGCTTCCTTCATGCTTTCAGCATGTTGGCAATTACCCCAAGTGGTTACGCAACTTACGCTTCTTGATAAAGTTGTGAAGCTAATCCATGTAAAGAATGGGTGCTCAGAGAACTTTCTATAGTTTAAAGCACTGACTGGTTGACTATCGCTCTTGCTGCGGGTGCTGGATTAGGTCAACAACCTCAAGGGGCCATCTCGTCGATTCCAAGTTCGAATCGTTTCTTGTAGGTGTCAATGTCGCGCCCTTTCCGAATCTGACCTCAGCTCTCTTTCGCCTTGGACATTCTGTTGCTTTGACTTGCTAAGAATATTAGAAATAACGCTATCGATTCCCGGCGCGATCACCTCTTGTCGTCTTCCAGCCCATGAATACTAGTACGAGGGGTTGTGGGTGATAGCTTGATTCGCATCGCAGCACAATAGGGATCTCACCTGCAATGAACTTCGAGCAGCTTAGAAGTAAGTTTAGTGAGGCTGGCGAGGATGAGGTGATTGATGCTTCAAGTCAAGTGATGAGAAGGTCAAGTTCTCATATAAATCTGTCGATGATCCTCTCTGCACTTTCCCAGAACATCCATTCCAGAACTTTTTGTATGACAGCTGTCCAACACCAACACAAAACATCCAACAACACCATCTCCCCTATGGGGATCGCAGCAAACCTCTCCGCAGTCTATACAAACTTCCACGCCAACGGTCCAGCTCAAATCACCAAGTCAATCCGCGAAGCGACCGCCGAACACATCGAGCATTTCAACTACCTAGGTACTCTAAAGCCATCAAGGTAGGCGAGACCCTTCCATCATTCAAGCTCTCCGACGCCTCTGGAAACCAAGTATTCAGCTCCACACTTCTCTCCAAGGGCACTCTGCTCATAAAGTTCTGCCGCGGAGAATGGTGACCCTTCTGCAATCTTGCTCTCTCCGCTCTCCAAGAACAACTCCCCGAAATCGAAGCCAAAGGCACGACACTCGTGACAATCACTTGCGAAGTTCCCATACAAGCATTATCCACAGCTGAGAAGAATGAGCTGAAATTTCCCGTGTTGTCGGATCCTGGTATTAATTATGCTGGTGAGTTGGGGTTGTTGTTTGCGATGCCGGGAGATTATGAGGCCTGTGTTTGAGAGTTTTAGAGTCGATTTTAAGGAGAGGAATGGTGACGCTAGTTATGTGTTGCCGGTCCCGGCTACGTTGTGGTTGATCGGAAAGGGTTATTGAGAGAATGCGTTTGTGGAGCCGGATTATGCTATTAGTGCCGAGCCAGAGACTGTTTTGGGATGGATCAATGAGTTTCGAAGGAGAGGTGCTTTGAGAGAAGACATGTTTTGTTGCTCGCGGAGCATAGAGATTGCTCTTGAAGGATTAGAGATATTACTTGACATGAATTTTGAATGCAGGACACACTGAAAATATCGAAGATTCGGAGAAATTTTTCAACCTTCAGCTAATCGATGTTTATGAATACATGAATCATGAAGGGCCAGGCGTATCTGTGATCTCTCTACGAACAAAACAAAGGCTCGCTTACGGCTGATGATGAATAATTGTTGATGAGAAACTGCGAACGTGTCATGTCGTGCCCGGTAGTAGCGAAACACCTTCATCATAAAAATCATTATAGTAACACAAACGTCAATCGCATCGTATAAATGGAGAATATTTTCCCCGTAGCTTGCGCAAGATAATAG
>JACBAH010007286.1:0-25685 GCA_014282315.1 Neospermospora avenae | reverse complement strand
CTCTCACCCCACTATGCCCACAAAGCCGGCTTTCCATTTGACCCCAAGTCACTGTGTGTTATAATAACGCAAATAACGCCCCAGCCAACATCCCCAATGTGATCTCGCAGGTGGTGTGGTGGTACGTTCCATCTCACTTCCCAACTTATCACGACCCGCAACTAACATGGTCTCCAGTAATGGTAGCACGTGACGTTGTGGTATTCCCTCGTGGAAATTCATGCTGACCCGTTTCAATCTGGGTTCGATTCCCAGCACCGCCAGTTCATTCTGGCTTGAAAGTTCAGGTGGTTCAATTCCATCAAGCTTGTCACTCTCTTTTTGCTTTTTTCTTCTTTCCTGAAACTAAAACTCCGCATCTTGATCCGTTCTACTCTTTTTTTTTGGCGTGGGATAAGAATATTATACCACTTATCCTCTTCGGAGAGGTAATTGGGCTTCTTTGTGGCTCTTTTCCCTTCGGTTAGCTGTAAGAGCTGGAGCTGATAGCAACCCGACCCATTTGCAGGAAAGAAGGCTTCTATATGATCACTATGGTCACTATGGTCACATCTTGTCTTGGTCATGTCTCACTCGACTCTTCAATTCAAGAAAGTTCGATATTTAGAAGATTGCCATTTTTTGGATTGCGAATTAACTAAATGCTACAAGTCCGGGTATCATGCATGTCAAGCCAGCCAACCGAATCTCCAACTGTCCAACCACCTAGCCATCTATCCCAAACGCCTCTTCACAAACTCAAGCCAAATCCCCAAATCCTCCGTGACCTCCAACATTCTCGCCAAATCCTTTGCCGTCAGCCCTCCCGCCTTGGTCCCAGCCTTATGAAGCATATTCTCATTCACTACATCCACCGACCCATTGAAATTAATTTCAAAGGTCACCTCTGCTGTTCTCTTCTTGAATGGGAAAGTAACGCGTAGTCGTAGATGCGGTGACGTGATCAGACTGACATCCATAGTCTTCACGTTGATCGAAATCCCAGACATGAAATCTGCAAACTCGGCTCGCTTGCTGTGTACCTCTGTCTTCTGCGGGGGCTTCGTAGGCGGCTGCGAGTTGGAACCGAAGCTCTTGTTGAGAAGTGTGGATAGGAAGGCGTATTGGCGGAGGGCAGGGAGCATCTGTACCAGTTGTCTGGGATGAGAGAAGGGCAGCTCGGTCAGCGTGACAGCGTAATCAGGTTTGTCAATCCATAGATCGCTTCTTTGAACGACCATACTCTTTTCGCCATCTTTCGAATAGACTGTGACGGTAGCTTCTCGCGTAATACGTCGACCATCACTATGCACCTCGTCCTCTGGTTGACGAGGAAACATCAACTCGTCAAATGTAGTCATTACATACTGATCGAGGGGCGCGCCCGTAGATTGGTGTATCTGGCCCGCCAGCATGTAGGGCACGATGAGCGGAGGGTCGAATTTGACGATAAACATGACTTCTGGGAATTTCTGACCAAGTGTAACGTCCACAGCATCCAAAACATCGTCTTTGGGAAGATCCGCGGATGGTATTAGGGTGTTGTCTGGATCCAGCCAGTCGAGAACAGGGCCGTTGTCCGGTTCTTGAAGTGTATCCTCAAATGTCGCATTTGTTTTCTGTATGTCCGCAGATATCCAATGTTCTGATACACGTAGCGGTGTAAAGCCTAATGGCGGTAATGGCGCACAATCGAGTAGTAACGACCAAGTCTTTTCTTCTTTCGTGCTTGACAGCTTGCGCTTTTCTTGCCAATAATCCAAACTCATACCCAGCCTATCTCTCGTATGCATAATCGGTTTCCCGCTCTTCGTGCACATCGCCGTCTTGATGACATACGCATCATCCTTCCCAGCCATCTCTTGTGTCTCCTTCAGCCTTTCCACTTCCCACAAATGCAGTTTTCCCACGCTCTCGTAAAGCCCTGCAATCGCCTCGTGGCAATTCAAGCCAGGAACAACGCTGAGCTTGTCCAAGGTCGCCAATATCTCCAAGTTGGCTGCAAACCTGTCCAGCTTCTTCGTCAACGGACTCTCATGCGCCTGCAGCTGTACATCCTTCAAGAGGATGTCCCCTGCTCTGTCGGTATGCCTGGTGACTATTTCTGGCGAGTCTGGAAATGATAGAGCGACCTTTTCCACAGTATGGCGATCGAAAGTAATATCAAGGGCTAGGGCTTTTCCAGCTATAATCAATAACCTCGGAGCTCCAGGCGGCGTTGATTCCCAGAGGGTTTCGAAGCCCAGCCTAATAGCCAATCGTTCTACTCCTTCTCCGCTAAGGCGACCTTTGTTTACCTGACTGTGTAAGTTTATATCTCCGTGAATTGCGATGATTAGTGTGTTATGTTTGCTCTTACCTTCAAGATATCCATAACCTCCACCAACTTCCTCCGCCTTTCATCCTCCTCCGCCCTCAAACCACCCAGATGTGCCATGCTTACACCACCAACCGGCGTTCCCATGCTACCAGGCAGACCATCAAGCCCCAACTCGAGTCCAGGCACTCCAAGAGCCATCGCAGCAGAAGGACTATCGTAGCCCATGCCAAACGAGGAATTGGTAGGATGCCCTCCAGCAGAATACCCAAACATTGTATTCGAGTTCGCAGGTGATTTCTTGACTTGCTGAGGAGAAACTACGACGGAGCGCGGGCCGTGAGGAGAGAATGCAGGATGGCTGTGGTGATTCGAGGCTGAGAAGGGAGTGGACACTGGAGGTGTTGCGACAACTTGGCCAGGGCCTTGCCTGCCTCCTGTGGGTGTCGCCATTCCGAGTTCTGGCGACTGCGATTTGGTATCGACAGTTGGCAAGACGAGAAGGAGCAACCTCCGTGGATGTTGCCAATTCGAAGGTCCAAAGAATTCGAGACGCGCATCAAGAACACGCGAGGCTGCAGGTACGAGCGAGCGGCCACTAGGGAACTACGCTAGGAACCACTCTCCCTGCACCATTTGTTATTCCCTGAGACATCTTTACCGGTTGAGAAAATCATATAGTTTTTACTGATATGCTTCTTTAGGATTCTTATTCGCTGGAGTCGTGCGTGGTCTTTATTGAAGTGAACATCAATCAATACCAATTCACTCCAGAATAAAGTCAGGTTTGTTGAAGAACTTGCTAAAGGAGATTTCCTGGGTAAACATGAATTCTATAAACTGCAAAGCGCGAAGAAGTATTCAAAGAGAACGATCCGATGAGCGAGCCAGATGACAGTACGCCTGCCAATACCGAGTATTCCTCACTTCAATAAAGTAAGCTCTCCAGATGCTCGCTCGTAACTATAATCATAATAATACTCCCCATACCACAGCCACTGGTGCGGCATGATGTTCCCGTAACCGTCCTATGATCTCCCACAGACGTTCCAGACTATGGATGACACCTTCAACAGGTGGTCTTACGCAGCAACCTGAAATCCTTGGGTACACAAGCACAACTTCGAATCCAATTTGCCTAGGACGCCACTGACAGTGCATCGAAAGAACCCGTCATACCGCTTCCAGATGAGATCTCAGAAACCATCCGAGGCAGACCCAACATAGGCATTGGACCAAACCACTCTTCCATTGCCTTCTTCTCTTTCTGTTGTAGCAACAAGACCTCCAACTTGTGCTGTATTTTGGTTGCAAATTTCTTCTCCTTTGTGAGCTTCGGCAGAGGCTTGATTTTTCCTGTCCATGGATACTTTGCGATGAATTTGTCCAGGACCTGATTGGCCCAGACTGGCTCGAGAGCTACAGCAGTTCTGCCAGGTTCAGACTCGCTAGGGATTACATTAGGTGGTAGTCGTTTGGTGCGGCTCTTGGGCCCTTTCTCTGACAGGATGGTATATTTATCACGATTGTTCTGTCGAGTATGCTGAAGTGGTATCGTGGGAAGCGGGATCATAGGTGGAAGAAACGCAGGATAAGGGACAATATTTGGTTGGAAGCCAAGTCCTGGATACCCTGCGTACGGGCCCAATGGAAAAGGTGATTGGCTGAAGGGGGGTTGATATGCATCTTGAAAGCCTGCCATCCACGAGGGAGGGAGTATCGGCTGATTATCAAGGGTAACTTGGGGTGCTTGAGCCTCAAGAGGTGGTTGCAAAGAATACAATGGATCCAAGGGTGCATCGATGAGTGACTCGTACGTCTCGGCCAAATGCTGAAATGGCCCCTGTGTAAAGTCGTTCCTATCGTTCGATATGTCTGGAAGAAGTTGATCTCTCCTGACCCAAATTGGCTCAAGTTCTTGTCTCGGTAGCGCTGGTGAAGTCTTGCGGGTCCTCAGGGCAGGTGGAATGTACTTATTGGGCTTCGCGGGGTCATAGGGCGCAGCATTTCGATCTTCAGTTGAGTGAGGTCGCTTTCGCTGAACATTCAAGGGCCATTTGCCTCCCTGTGGAATATTTTCCTTGTTTTCCTTTGGTGGAGAGAAGCGGGTGTTCAAAGCAGCAAAATTTCGGTAGACCGGGGCCTCGGGATTCAATGGTTTTACAGCTAAGATAGTAG
The DNA here is from genome assembly GCA_014282315.1 of Neospermospora avenae. Classification (NCBI taxonomy): domain Eukaryota; kingdom Fungi; phylum Ascomycota; class Leotiomycetes; order Helotiales; family Ploettnerulaceae; genus Neospermospora; species Neospermospora avenae. The sequence goes on along the minus strand of JACBAH010007286.1, from coordinate 21,211 downwards.
CCTTGTCGTGATGCGAGTCGGTCGTTTTGGCTGCGGCTTGACTGTTATCCATGAAAGTAATCTTTTGTTCGGCCAATGGAGCTCTCTTCTTCTTTGGCCGGATTATGGTAGTATCGTCACTGCTATCGACGTCTTTCAAAGCATCCAAAAGCTGTTGTAAGATTCGTCGATCTGCCTTCTTCAAATCCGCAGCGATCTTATTCAAAGCATCCAGGCTAGTTTTCACATCCTTCGTTGGCTCGTTGAATTGCGCTTCGTGGTGTAAAGTAGCACTGGGCCTCTCAATCGCCCTTGAGTTGCTGTTAATAGAAGATAATGGCCCGCAAGCTACTATCGCTGGATCCCATTTGACCGCCTTAATTTCAGATCTGCGAGAGGCACGATTTCGCTCACGACGTCTGAAAAAGGATCTCATCATGGGTTCGAGATCCTCGCCACTCAATTCTTCATCCGCATAAGATGTGGACTTTCCGGTCTTGATATCAATGTTCAACTCATCTTCCGAGGACATATCAGCATTATTGGCAATCTCGAGAGAATCGGCTTGAATTGATGCACGCTTTGGGCGTACCACCAATCCCGTGTAGGAATCGGCCTTCGAAGATGTGGAAATCTGTCGGAGCACATCAGACAGATCCCTTATCGACGTTCTCTCGCGTCGGTGTTTGACAGAGGGAGCCTTCTTTGCCAGTATGTGTTGACGTGATCCCGTCTGTATGTCACCGGTAGATCGGGAAACACCTTGTCGAATGGTATGTTTTGCGCTTTTCGCTGGAGAATCATCATTCTTTTGGCTAGCTGGGGTTAAACGCTGAGAAGAAATAGTATGTCTGGTAGCCGAAGATGTCTCCTTTCTCGATGGTGGAGTCTCTCTCATGGTCCAAGGGCTTTTCGGTGTAATCTTTGGTGTCGTCCGCAAGATGACTCGGGGTGTGGTCTTCGGAGCCGACGAGCTTGATTTGAGGACTACGCGAGCTGGCTGACCCTTCGGTATAGTCTTCTCCACGTTGTTCTCATTATCCTCTGGCTTATCATGACCTTTACCTCTTTCCGGCGCTCGACGGTCATCGTCCTGATCCTTAGTGATCATGACGAAGACGTTGACCGAGTATTTGCAAGGTAACCCAAGATTATGCTAGATCGAGAGATGGACCTACCCTTGGGCAAGACTCTAAACCTCTGGTCTACCAACTCGTCAGCGATTATTCCGCTCACACAGCTTCTAGGACATGGAGGCACATACAGGTGATGAAGTACCGTCTGTCACTCTTGGAGTACAGAGGAGATTCTCTGAGGATCTGGAAAGAGCCAGACGCAGGCTGCAAAAGGTGCCTTCTCACTTGGTCGGCAGTATAGAACATGAAGTGAAGCAAGTGGAAGATGCTGTATGCTGATGACTATCCAAGACGCTACTTGGGTTCTGCTACAGAAAGCTGATAGTGAGCAAATAGCAATGATGTGCTTGAGAGTGGATGATGGAAGAAGAATTGAGAATAAACTTGAGGTGGAAGGAGGCCTGGACTTACGTGTTGACACTACCAAGAGATCAGAAGAGGAAAGAGTAAGTGAGCGAGGGCGATCGAAGGAGCAACCAAATTTGGAAAAACGACAGGCAAAAGACATTTTGGTATTCGAAATTCTGAACTAGATACGCTGCAAGCTTTACTCCAAATAAACTCAACTTACAGACCCCGAACTGAAAAGAGAAACCCCACTTTCACTTCCTTACATTGCCTGAGCGTGAGTCCCCATCCATTGAGCGAATGCGGTCTAGTTGGTTAGCAAGAGAATTGTTCCCGTACTGGATATGATGTTGCTTACTGGATTCCTTGTCTGCATGAATATCGTACCAGGGCCGGTGAACTTGCATACCAATCCTTCGCCAGATGACAAGCCGGAGATGATGCCTCCAGATGCAACACGCTCGAGAATGTACTTCGTATTCCACGCCACCAAATGGCCATTGTCAACAATATAGCGTTCTCCATCGGCAAGCTAAAGTCTCTCGTTAGCGATCACCCTCTACGACCTAGCTGTCTGGAACTATAGGTAGGACTCAACTCACATCCTTGCGGATAATAGCACCCAGACTCGTGATCCAGAGCAGACCATTCCCACTCATCTTGTACACAAATAAACCCTCGCCCGAGAACATCGCCTTTCCGATACCTTGTCGCTTATACTCCTTCACCACTCCCTGCGTACAGGCCAAGAAAGCATCTCGGCCAACAGACCACTGCTCGGTTCCTGCTAAGCGAATGTTCGTGATATCGCCTAGTGACGGAGGAGCCAAAAGCAATTCCCCCGGACCAGTAAATGTTGAGTGCGTCATCTCACCTGCCATGAGCAGCTTCTTCATAGAGAACTTGACCTGTCCTTTGAGCGTTACAGTTGGGGTCATGGCGATCATTGCACCTACGTTCTGTCAGCGCTTGATTTCTCGAAAAGACAAGAATTTTTCTTACCAGGTCGCACTGTCAACGGGCAGCCCATGGCCAGTTGACAGGTCAGAATAGTGTTCGTATCCCTGTGACTGATCCTGTAGCTCCCTCCATTAAAAGTGCCGACATCATCTTGGGTGGTACTGGCGCCAACAAAATGTTCGGCAGCTGGAGCTCCATGGTCCAAATTCGAAGTAGCGCTTGTGTCCAGAGGTGGCTTCTCAGGAGGATACTCTAAAGATTGATGCGCCGAGTGCTGAGAGTAGCCTTGCGCTGGTTGCTCATAAGCAGGAGAAGCTTGAGCTGGAGCTACAGGCTGTTGGTATGATGTGCGGTGGGAGAAATTGGGCGGGCTCTGATAATGCTGTTGAACCTGAGCTGGGACTTGTTGTGGTGGAGGAGACTGGTAGTGCTGTTGCACTTGAGGAGGAGTCGGTTGCGATGGAGGTGGAGGATAAGATGCCCCCGAAGGTGGAGTTCCTTGCTGTGGTGGAGGTGGATAGTACGAACCGAAGCTTGACTGCGTTGGTGGAGGCGAGCTAGGAGGCGGAGCATATTGTTGCTGAGCTACGGATGACACTCAGTCAAATGATTTCATAAATACTAAGTACACTGACCAGCATTGCCTCCTGGGGGAGCTTGATAGATGTTAGCAAGCAAGCAAGCTGGGGATTGGCGAGGCTGAGAGACTTACGAGGATAGTATCCGGACATTATTGGTGGTCAAGCTTTCCGATGGATCGGAACGGTAAATCTTGAGTAAATGAAGCTATTCAGAGCTTGATTGAACACAAGAACAGCTACCAGTTGGCTTTCTCTTGGATTTCGTCAGCTGCATCTCTCAGCCTCGCAGCGATCACCCCGCTCTCCGGTTACTTGCAAGTGGAGCTGGTACTCACCAGATTTTTCAGTCTGAATATCTGCAGAAGATTACCTCGGAACATCAATATTGCCAAAGGAAGCTGTTTGACGTCGAAAGCATTAGCAACTAAGAGATTGAAAATGCAAAAGAACAAAGAAAAGAGAGAGCTGTCAGCCACCTTCCTAAATCTCACAGCGTAGCGCCTCCAGTCATGCTGCTATGGTGGGGGCTGAATCTATTTCCAGATCTCGAGCTTCTGGATAATACTGATGATGGACGGTCATTGGCCAGCACCTGCCTTGCCAATGTCTTCCAGTGTTCCATCCAATGGAAACAGAGTCCCTGTTTGTGTTTGCGGAATCGAGGGTTTGAAGGGCGCTTAGAGGCCAGGGCATTAAAGCTGCCGAGTGCGTGTGATATCTTGGCGTGCTGATAATACTCCTCTGGGAATCATGGAACTCTGGGTAACAAAGTAGCAATTCTCATAGAGAATTCGCGAGGCCTGATGAATTCGTATCTAGTAATGCAAGTAAGACTGATCGGATTCAATATCAGATTACTGCTTTATTCATGTTCAAGTTCAGGCCACCAGGTGAGCTGTCTCAGACTATACCTTGATCTATTTTCGGAGCGACACAAATCGCAAGATCATTTTGAGCATGATATTTCAAGCCGTTTGGCCATATACTCCCGACCTTAATATGTATGATGAAGACCATCTGGTTTTTTTTACGTTCCCGGAGCACCAATAGCGTTCTAAAACCACTGAGATGACTGGTGGAAGACCTTGATGCATGCAGTACAACCATATTGCACTCGTATCTGCTCGTTCATTCTGCACACTGTAACAGCTCATCTATGTACTGCTTTTGAGACATACGCTATATGAAGCCCTCGCGTCCGTTATGGCCGCGCCCAAATGCCGAAAATTGCGTCCACGCCCTGCCATAATATTCGTTGAGCCATAAAACCATGAACCCAACGCATGAACCCATTGCAGCCAACTATCCAACCATTTAACCTTGCTGTCTGCGTCTCTTTCCGACTTGGGCAGAGAAACCGGTCTTAATGGCAGTAACACTTCGTCTGGAACCACAGGAGTTGCAGGTAATGAAATACAATCTGTTCTCTCCCTTGTTCAGTTCGGTATCTGGAGATCTGCAAGTTTTGCATGTGACATATTCCACTGTTCCACGATCAGTATTTTTGTGCAGAATATCAGGATCTTTGGACTTACTGATATATCTTCTCAAGACATTCTCAATCTGCTTCTGCTGGAAACGACCCTTGATAACCAAACGTCTGCTACCATCAACGGAACCACTCGTACCCAACTCAGCGAACAGGTAAGAAGTGACGTGCTCATCAGTCCTCTTCATGCGCTTGCAGATCTCAGCAATATTGGCGAAGATAGTCTTCTTGTTTCCTTCACGCAAGCACTGAGGAGGCGGGATCTTGTAACTTCTGGAGCCACTGGACGCATGATCTGGGTTCTTCTGTGCGAGGAGAGTGAAGAATCGGGAGAGGAGCTGTTCGTATGCGATCTTGACTTCCGAGTCATGTTGCCAGATTCCGGTTCCCTTCTCCATATCACCATCATCGACGACTTTCTTCTCTGCAGCGGCTGCTGGGGCCTCGCCCTCCTCTTCGCCTTCGACAGTGAGCGCGGCGATCTTGGCGGCGAAATCGTCTTCGGTTTCCTTGGGCTTCTTGCTCTTCTTCTTCTTCTTCATCGATGAAAGATCCAGTCCACCATCCTCAGCAGCAGCCTCGCCACCCTCGGCCTCTGCGTCAGCCTCAGCGTCGTCGGCCTTGGGCTTCTTGCTCTTCTTCTTCTTCATTCCTTTCAGCATATTGGCGACATCATCATCGTTTGTAGGTTCGTTTGCACCATCGTCAACACCTTGGTCTGGGTCAGCAAATGTCCCAAGAGCCTGCGATAGAGGCGTCGTACTTGGAGAGTGCGACTGCGCCGTGTCCTTTGTATCGTCATGTCCGTCCGCCATTGTGACTTCACCGTTCTCGTCGACGATGGTCGTTCCTTCACTGAATGCTACGGATTTGCGAGGCTTTCGTTCTTGAATTGAGGCTTCCTGTAGGGTGGTGTTACAAATTTGTTGTGTAATGGATAAATCAGGTGGGGTATGGGAGGGAAAAGCAATCAGGGAACTCACAGTATCCGCCATGATTGCGGTTTACAGGAACGTTGCTGAGACCAGAGTTTGTACCTGAAAATTTGAGTGGGTTTTCGTGTTTGTATATCTGGCTGCGGTGTTTGCTGAATGGTCCTGGAAATTGAATTACTTGATTTCCGCACTTAAAAGGCCTTCCTTTGAGTCACATCATATTTCCAGATCATGAATCACGTGACAAAGCATAACCCCGGTCGGACTAAGAGCTTCGAGTGGGTCTCCCATATATCCCCAAGTTGGGTTCAAGGCAATGTTCAGCAACGAGTCTCTCAGATTTGCGCGGTAATCCATCAGATATTCAGTCACTCAATGTATCGACGCTGCAGGCGGTAGCGCTTTCTGTGCTTCTCCAATCGAAAATCACCTACAAGCAACCACAAGATGTCTGCTTCCGATTCGTACATCCTCCAAGATGCCGCCCCAGAATCCTCGAACGACCAAGATGAAATCGACTCTCTACCATCTTCCATAGACAGCAGCGACCTAGACTCCGAGGAAGGAGATTCCGATGCGCAGAGGGAATGGGAGGCTAGTCTGCAGCAGTTGGAATTGGTTTTGACGATGGTCATAGTCCCATATGCTGGGAAATACTTTGGGAGGAAGTTTGCATATTGGAGTGAGTCGTCTGATTATGATTAAATAGTGGTCAATCAATACTGATGATTCTTCAGGCTGGGCAAAATATATGACGTGGATGTACCCGGTGGAGGTTAGAATCACCAATTCGGGGGCATTCAAGGCTGCCGGGGCTGTGGAAGCGGCTGCTTCGATTTGAGAAAACATGTTGGAAGGAGGGACCTAAAGGAAGAGCATAAAGGATAATCACCAGCAAAAAAAGGAGAAATGATTGTATGTGGCATTGGGGCGGCGTTAAGGATCATTTTGAGCACCGTGTGTATAGAAGATGCTCTTGGACGAAGCACATAAGACGATGATGCAATTCTTGGATATACTTTGAAGTCGGCGGCGTGATTCCGTGAGCCAATGCTATTTATGTGCAAGTCCATTTGTAGCTGCATCTGATCCGGCCTTATATTCAAGTGGTCGAGTCATGCGCCATATCCAAACATCAGGAGGCACTCAGTTCTTACCTCTAGGCCTTGTCGAGGAGCGAAAATGGGAGCCTGACCTATTCCTGCCTGTTGATATTGACGGTATTGGAGGTTCTATGAGTACCATGAATTCTGCGAGTGAATAGCCTTGCCTGTTCTTGTAGGGATACCAGCTGGAATGCAGCATTGATGCAGAAGGTGCAAACAGTAAAGTCAATTTCAGATTGGCCATATAATACTACTTGAACTCATCATCGGCATTAATTCTAGTTGAAATGATACAAGCTTCTCCCTCGTCCCCTATATACATTATTAGGTATTGTCGTATACATATCATGCGTACCGCTGACTACCTGCTACCCCAGAAGAATCATGTTACAGTGATAACGCCCCGACCTCCGCCTCCAGGTATATCCAACCCATCCGACATGAGCGCAACTCATTGTGTATTTTACCCAGATCATTCAATGCAGATGTGGGCCTGCACAGTCCATCTATGCATGTAAGGCCCGCTTCAAACTCCTAGGCCTCCTATCGAAACATTTAGCTTATGTTCACATGAAGAGGTCGAAGGTCGAAGAAGCGCTAGGGGCAGTCGAATAGTAGTTGACAGGACGAACTGCTCACCATTTTGCTTCCTAGACTTGAGTCATCGTTGGCCCACCTTTTCTAATACCGCCACGGGCGAAGCCACTCGAGCCGCGGTTCATGAGTCCAAAAATGGCTGATGCGAGGAAAGCAGGAAATGCAAACCAGTAGAATGCACAGCTAGCTTGGAGCTCGTGACATCTCTTCCCGGGGCTGTGAGACCCGTTGGTCAAGGCGTTGGAGCGAAGGTAAGACTATCAAACGTTAATTACACATAAACTTGCCTGTTTCAGAGAACACAACATACCTGGTTACCGCAGCTGTGGACTTGGAGACCAGCAGCCAAGACGATGCCAGCAATGATGGTTAGGACTGTGGCGATAACATCTACGATAGGTAGAACAATTCCAAAGGCAATTCCTTCCTTGAAACAGGCCAAAAATCCCCAGATAAGTACGATGAAATCGAAAACCGAGACAAACATCGCATAGTTGATTTTACTCGAGTTGCCCGCGAATGCCTCCTGAATGACATTGCCTATTAATGAGATAGTGAGGAGGGTGAAGAGGAACTGGACGCTGCGAAGAGCGAGTTGCAAAATATTTGCCATTGTAGGTGTTCTGTTGATGTGGGCGACTTGATTGCGATTGTATAGTACAGCTAGAGGTGCAGGTATGAAAGCAGAGCTTCGATGGTTGGTATGCAAGGGAGAAGAAAGAGAAGGGTGAGGAGATGTTGTTTGGCTTTATTGCTCGAGTAGTGGTGCTGGTGCAATGCGCTCTTGGGGCTATGATCTCATCCGCTTGCTCCGAGTCCGTTAGCAACTTAGCACTAGTCGAATCGGTGAAAGTTCGAGTCAACAACACCACTCCATGATGCGCACAGCTTGTATTGCAGGCAGAGTAGTATTAGGTTTCTTCTCGGATGCAGGAGTTCCTTCCATAACGCAAATTCTATAAGAACGAGAACAATTCGCGCTGCAATCTCTAAGCTACATGCACCTCGGTAGGTATGAATTGCTAAGGTATGTCTGTCAACTGGGGGTCACCTCGAGTGGCGGCGCCAGCCATGATCTCCAGGTGGCCGAGCAACAATCACGACTGGAACTGGAACCCAACACTGCTGAAACAAGCACCATGCTTCCACAGCCTTTGCGAGCGCTTGCGGTGCGTACGAGACGAGATCAAATGCCTCGTAGAGGTACTGTCAGCTTGGTATGGTTGAGCCAATGGCGAAGCAGTACCTTTAGTCATTTAGAGTTCGTGGTGCTCTTCCAACTTTTTATCTTGCAGGCGCAAAGCCGGGAGATGCCTTCGAGGAAACTTTCACATGTCTCAGAGACAAGACAAGGAATAGTCAGGAAAACGTCCAAGCTCCTCTCCTCGCAAATCTGGAGAAGAAAATCCTGACGTAGGCGGCTCTGGGAGCAGAAACAACGAATGAAAAGTCGGTAGCCCCGGAGTACGAGCCACTTAACTAGAGTTAGTTCTTGTGATCCGTCGTGTTATGAGATTTGATTCTTACTCAAATACTGGGCACTGTTCTGGAACAGTCTTAAGCGTACTAGTTATCCTTGGACATTGGCTTTTGGATGATGCGGTAGGGTCGCATGACGTGTTGATCACTTCATAGGCTGTTGTCTAACGCTTGGGGTTGGGGCGTCTTCTTGGTGTACTGCCGGTCAACTGTGCACATGAGTGCCGGAGAGGATCTTGCCGGGTACCTGACATGAAGAGGCGAGGAGAAGAAGCTTGGTATTGACAGCGTCAGGCTTTGATCATAATTCGGTTGGAACAGTTCATTTAGGATTTGATGAATGCTCGATTGTGGATTTGATTGATTCGATGTGACAGCGAGCACGAATTGTGAGTCGGCCTGGCGATCGCCGAGATTCAATCTAAGCACTACGGAGTAGATGTGCTCCTTGTTTCGAAGGCCATAGTCCGTGTCTTTACGTGGAGATTGGCAAGAAGAACATATCTGCTCTGAACATGTTCGGATTGCTGGCAGTGAACTTTCTTTTACTTACACAACTTTAAGAGGAGGGGACTCATCTGCTCAAGACAGCACTCGAGACTTTTTACAAGTCCGTAGAGTTTGATTCTATAAATGCGACAATTATCAAAAGGCGAGTAGAAATCGGAGCAGACTCGATGACAAGTCAATGCTCAAGCTTCTAAACAGAATCTGACGCCAACGTGACACCCTCATCATGCTCCTTCCAACGCTGCTTATCCTTCGCAAACACACTCATAGCACACCTACAAATCTCCAGCACCACCGGCACGACCAACATGATCATACACAATATCAGAGGGAAACGAAGCTCATGAGTGGCATTCTGTAGCGGTGCATTGGCGACGTAACTTACCCATGCCTATGAAACATAATTAGCATCAATTCAATTTGACGAAATATCGATGTGACAGGAAAGATCTACATATCGTTGCACAGGAAAATATGACTTGCAGGCCGAACCACTCCACTTCGCTTCTCTTTGGAACCATCTCGGAAAACAGGACTCGAAATACCGAGTTGACGATCGAGTTGGAGACTTGGAATAGTAGGCTCTGGACGTAGAACTCCCATCGAATCTAAGAGCGACATGGTTAGCTTCCGGACAAGTTCTGTCGACAGTAGACAAGAGGGGTCTGCTTCCACGCATTCAAGTAGAGTAGAACAGAGTTGAAATCCAATTTTCGGCTACCAAATGGCATCAAGCAGTAAATCACACATGGCAAGCCCTCTGAATCGACTCCTATCAGATACCCGATCACTTGTAGCTGGTAGACAACATATGTTCTGAAGAGTGTGAATGGCAAGCCCGATAAGAAAGACACCGAAGACACAGGTGTTGAGCGCTGTATGTTTCTTCCACCAAGAAATCCTTCCACCAAGAAAGGAGTGGAAACACCATTTTGAGTGGCATGAATACTTGAAAAGACGAAATTTGAATCTTGAAGTAAGCAGAGCTAGGTCGCCGAAAAGAAAAATGCAACATTACCTATCATGCTTACAGGTCAGACACACCTACATATATTTGAACGAAAATTGCACCAAATGTCTATCATTTAGAAGTTATGCACATCTTCGGGGACTTTTGAGCAGGTTAGAGATTGATTGACAATAATATATACCCGCACGATCAAAAATATTGCGTTCTCGTATGTAGATGTGGAGAATTTCCTCTTGCTTTACTGAATGCTGAGGTAGCCAAGCGACTCACCGTTGTAGAACTCAACCGAATGTTCTGCATATCCGGACCAACGATCATCAGCATCTGGATCAGGCAAGGATAGATGCAACCAAGCTTTCCGATGCTAACATCTAACGCGAGGCCCTTGAAGCCATTCGTGTACGATTCCAACCTGTACCTGTGTTTGGTAATACCACTTTGAGAAACAGGTTCATGTCTTTGCAATGTTGCTGTTAATGTTGTGGAACAGGTTCATGACAATGGATTGTTGCTGAAATGATGTCTCTCCAATTTTTAAAACATCGATTAACGGTCGATCAAGATGTGGTTTCCACCTGGATCGAACACGCATTCACCCAGTCAAACCCCGGCTGCATGAATTTACAATTGCTGCGAAGGGTCTGATCGGAATCGCTAAGTACGATCGATATCCAACGAGTTCTTGGTCGAGATGATCTCTTCTCCTCGATCAGATCCTCATCTGTATGATCGATCCAAATGATAAAACAAGTGAGATTGCCCGGCCCACGCTCTGGCTCGATACACTGCACAGAAATGCCATTACAGGGCTACTCATACATGAATCTTACAAAACCTATGCCCTCAGCAAACAAAATATACAGTCCATCATAATTCCTCAGCGTTAATTGCCTCCTCGCCAGACCTCTGCGAGTACTGAACGAGGTAATCTGCTCCTAGACCAGTGGAGATCACACCTCCAGTGATCCAACATCCATTCACAAACCACCACCAGCAGTCCTTGACACTTTTCAGGTTGACCTTCTTGATCATTACAGCGAGAGCGACTGCAGCTCCTCCACAGCTGCCAACAAAGAAAACCGGACCCGCTCCAGCAGCTACACCTGCAGCTGCCAATAACCCGATCTGAGCCACAGCTAGTCCACTGAGGATCTGCTTCGTCTGTGGGTCGTGCCTCAGAGCTATGCTTTTAATTCCAGCTTTTGCGTCGTCTTTGATGTCCATATGAGCATAAATCATATCGTACAGTACGGTCCAGGAGATACTAGATGCGTAGAGAAGACCGGCAGCGCTCAACGCAGCACTGTTCTGCAAAAGGTCCACACCAAGAGCCGGGAATCCCATGATGGCGCCCCAGGAGAACGTAAAACCCAGAACGAGTTGAGGATAGTGTGTGACTCTCTTGGCGAGCGGGTAGGAAGCAACAAGAAGCAGGCTGGGAATCCCGTAATATAGACATTGGGTGGGGAATTGCAGTAGGATTCCAAGTCCAGCGAAGAGTTGAACACCGGTAAATGCTAAAGCATTGAACGGGGTTACAGCTCCTCGTGCAATCGGTCGTAGACGTGTTCGTCGTACGTGTGGATCGAGGTTACGGTCCCAAAGGTCGTTGATGATGCAGCCCGCTCCACGCATGATGAGAGCACCACTGAAGAAGAGGAGAGATGTACCGAGAACTGAGAGAGGTGTTGCTATAGGCATCGCTAGAGGAGCGGCAAGAAGGGTCGAAAATAGACAGGGAAAGTAGAGATAATAGGTTCCTGTCGGCTTATCAAGCCGGATAAGCTCAGCGTAGGGAACCCATGATGAAGGCAGTATCGACAGGAGACCAGTTGTTGGAGCTACATAGGCTGGCAACGGTTCGGTCTCCGATTTTGGAGGAAGTGAGGACGGTGTCTGGGCGGCAACAACCAAAGATCTGTTGTGTGACTGGTATAGGCAATGCCTTGGTGATTTGATGATTTTGGTATGCCGAGTCGACGTGCGATTAGACGATGAAAGAACTTTTTGACAAACCCGTGCAGGGCTCATATACTGTCTTTGACTCCTTATAGCTGTCTGAAGGAAAGAACTCCTGCATCCAATAGACAGATGAAAAAACACGTTCCTTGATGCTGAATTTTGTAAACTCATTTTGACACGCTATCTCAGAATCAGCATCGCACTATGCATAAAAAGCCTGGTCTATAGCAATCAAAGTATCCCCTTGTTGAGCACTCATCGGGCCAAAAGGAGTGACCCAATCAAGGTGTGAAACTGGGATAGATATGAAGCTCAGATAATACAGCAGTAGATGGTTAGAGCTAATAACTTACATAAGGAAATTGGTTAGGAAAGACAAGTTGACTTTATGAAATACTACCTGTTCCTTGAGTATTCCTGCTGTGTCATTTCATGACTTGAGATGATGACAAACATTGATAGGAGCTTGAGTAAACTGAACTGAGCTGCACTGAACTGCTCCTTCTAGAAGGTTAGGAGGAATACTTTAAATGGTCCAAGCTTGACGCTAACCTTCTATTGAACTCAGCCTCGAGCTTCTCCCCATCCACATTTATTGGACTGAAGCCAGTACATCAGATAAGGTACAATACCCTTTTCTGTCGGCTTGTCAATGTCGCGTTCGTGATTCCTGGCTTAGGCCTCTCTTGTGTCACGAACCTCAAGAAAAGAAAAGAAACTTATTTGCGAAGCAAGATTGGATTGCTCATCCAAAATGTGCTTGCGGCGCATCGTCGACGCGATTACTCTCATTTCACGCGAGCCTCGCCTTGCAGAGCAATTACGAACCGAGCCAAACTCACCTTTCGAGTAAGCCTTGCGCCCGCATATTCCACAACACTACAACCCAAGTCACTATAAATCCTACGACATTGAGTAGGCTCCTGCTCACGCCACCCAAGACTTCGTTTCGAGCGGTTCATGAAGCTACGCGCTGCGACGGCAGGCTTTGACTGATAGGCAGAATCAACAAAGGCGACCCGAAAGCGACAAAATGGCTCCTGGTACACATCCTCAAGCCCAGTTTGTGCCCATATCGCCGGAATTTGATCTGGCAACTCTTGTGGAGAGCACCGACAACTTCGATTATGTTACCAGATTGTCAACAGAGAAGCTGAAGGAACACTCTATACAAAGCTTTGAAGCTCTAATATTGGCAGTGGTAATCCAAAGCGGAAAACCTCTTGTTATTGAGGATTGGGGCGAGAGTCTCCCGCCTTGGCTCTTTAGTAGAGAATGGTTAGAGGCTAACCTGGGAACCAAACGTGAGTTGCTACGGCACAATTGGGAATTCTGCTGACTTTATTTCCAGCTGAGCAAGTTAGAGACATTCCCAATGAGGTAAACATACCTATGACCATGGGTCACTACCTGAGATCTATGGGTCAACTCACGAATCAATTCACCAAAGACAACTTTCGCGATCCTAAACGTCAAAGACTATACTTGAAAGATATTGACTGTCCCGATGCCTGGTCGGATCAGTTGAAATCCGCTATCCCCGAATGTGTTTATTACCTCAACGACTGCATTGAATCAAGGACTGGCGGAGATGGTGCAATACTCGAGGCGAATGAATATGGTCAGATGCGTTATGGAAAAGGTGTGGCGCCAGCCGGTGACTTGATGAGCAGTCTTCCGCCTGAGATGAGAGCTCTCAACATGATGTGTTATATTGGACATGAAGGAACCTACACCCCGACTCATCGCGAGATGTGTGCAACTCTTGGTCACAACATCATGGTGGAAACATCTGCTAACAGTAAGGGTGAGAAAGAGGGGAGCTCTCTTTGGTTTATGACAGAGACGAAGGAACGCGAGCTCGTCTCGGAATACTTCCTTTCGATGTTGGGTCACGATGTGGAGGTCGAGAAGCATTTTGCACAAGTCAACGCTTGGAAGAAGGCACCATTTAATGTCTGGGTTGTTGAGCAGAGAAAAGGTGACTTGATTCTTATTCCGCCCCTGGCACCTCATCAGGTGTGGAATCGTGGGACCCGTACCATGAAAGCTGCCTGGAACCGTACAACCGTCGACACCTTGGAGTTGGCCCTTCACGAAGCACTTCCACGAGGTCGTATGGTTTGCAGAGACGAGCAGTACAAGTGCAAGGCCATCGTCTACTATACACTTGTCAAGTATTATGACTTGCTCCAGCGAGATACAATCGAGCCCAAAATGTGGAAGTATGGTCGCATCAAGCAACTTCTAGAAGATTTCAGACGTCTTTTCTCATTATGGCAAGAAATCCTGGTTAGTGAGATGTTTTCACCGAAACTTCCCGAGGAGACAGATGTCGAGATGGTTCCATTCGACTCGAACGTCACCTGCTCCTACTGCCGTCTGAATATCTTCAACCGTTTCCTAACCTGCAAATCCTGCATTCTCTATGGAACACAGGGAGAGGAGGATACATACGATATTTGTATGGACTGTTACGCTATGGGCCGCTCTTGTGCTTGCATCTCCGCCCTGAGTTGGGTGGAGCAGTGGGACTGGAATGTACTCGTCGACAATTACGAGCTGTGGCGAGGTGTAGTCGTTCAATTTGACGGCTTCTTCGACACCATGAGATCTCCTCAAGTTCTTGACGTTGCCAGAAAGCGATATGGTAGGAAACCAATTGCTGAGGTCTGCCAAGAGCAGTTGAGACGGAGACCGTGGACTGATATCACAAAGGCAAAGGAATTGACTCCAGAAATGTCTGACATCGAGCCAGAAGTTGATGACGAGGGTCGTATCAAGAGACCGAAGGGCAAGAAAGCAGGCCCTGTGCGGAAAAACAAGGTTCCAACGATGAAGGGAAAAACTCACTCCTGCCACATCTGTTTCCATCAAGAATGGAACTGGAAACTCGCCTTCTGTACGACCTGTAATTCCGCATACTGCTACGGGGTCCTATGGCGTGCTTTTGATTTGATGCCCCAGACTGTTATGGAAGATAAAGATTGGCAGTGCCCGAAGTGTCTGAAGATCTGCTCCTGTTCGAAGTGTCGGAAAGGCGGTGTGCAGAAACCATATCAGCCCAAAGGAACACTTCTTGGGCACGATACGCGGAGAGTGGCCGATTATCGAAGTGTGGAAAGTCTTGTTGATTTCTCTAGAACCAACCTTAGTTGGCTCAAAAATACCAATGACGGCGACCCTGAAGATAGCAGACGGATGAAGAAGCTCAAGGAAAAGGCGGAAGCTGAGAAAGCCCGTGTTGAACCAATCGATGATAGTCATCTTGCTGACGAAGGTGACCCGTTTGCGCCTGGAACTACTGACACAGCTGTGGATGCGGCTGCAAACTCAGCTTTGGACGATCACGCACGAGAAATGCAAGACATCGATCCGTCACTTCGCGGCCCTGCTCCAGCTGAAGCGGCTGCCAGCGACAATGGAGATCACCGAGCTACTTATGATCCTCCACCATTCACACCCAATCCTAATGGGCATGATGATTTCACGCTTAATGGCAATATGGGGGAGGACATCCAAAACGCTTGGATGGGAATGGATGAAAATTATGAATTTGATGAGTACGAATCGACGAATCCACAGCCAGCAAGTTATCCATCTCGTCTGCTCGCGCCCGTTGCACCTATGGTATCAACCACACCGACTCCCGCCCGTGCTCCTACACCTCCTCCAATGGCACTAGCCGAGCTAGCAGAGCCAGCGTATACAGACCCATCTCACGTTGGACAAAATCGGATGATGGGTATCGGATACTATCAGCAAGGTGATGGCACTGACAAGATTGTCTACGACCCACCCAACATGAATGATTCCTTTACCGAGCCATCTCAGCTCACACTTGCTCAAAATCCCAATTTAGCTCTTTCAGACTTGTTGGATCCTGCTCTCCAACCAGAAATCAAAAAGCGAAAGCGCATTGGTCAAGATGACGAGACTGCCGAAGAAGAGTTCTTTGCCTCGAAACGCCAGAAGAAGGCAGCCATGATCAAGAAAGCCGCAGCTGTTGCTGAGACAGAGAAAGTGGCGGAAGTCTCAAGACCTGAGAAACGCCTACCTCGTCGTAGTGCCGGTCAGGTAGGAATATACACCGACCCGGGTGATGACGCAGTATCAATCGAGGAAGATGAAGCAGACCTCCTTCCAGCTTATACTATTGCAGCTTATAGCCGCAAACGAAAGTCGGACAAACCAGAAGATGATCTTGAACTCGCTGCTAAGGCAATAAACAACTCTTCTAAGCCTAGTGGGAATAGAGGTCGACCTAAAGGCCCAACTAGAGAGCGAGCATCTAATACCATCAAAACACCCCGTAGATCAGCTTGGCTTACTCGGAAGGAGGCCAATGATACAAGCGCAGACGTTCCTGATAGTCAATCTGCTAAGCGAGCCAACAGCCGGCGAAGTGATGCCTCACAGGATAGGTCCAGAACTAACTCAGTGGCAGTCGAAATTCCGATTGAGTCTGCTTCTGACGGCGATCATGATGGTGCTGCAATCAATTACAGCGATAGCGATAGCGATAAGGACAGCCTTTTTGGGGATCCGGTCGTACGAGTCAATAAAACCTCCAAGAAAGCTCGGCCTGAGAATCTGGGCAGTAGCGAAGACGATGATTCTCCCGGCGGACAATTGAGACCTGATATCGCAGAACCTGGTGATGGATCCGATTTCGCCTTGCCCCAGAAGTCTCCAGTCAAGAGAAGAGGCAGGCCGCCTAAGCAGCAGAAGGCGGACTCTGACTCTGATGAAGCTGAAGCCGAGGACAAACCTACACCGAAACGTCGGGGCAGACCGCCGAAGAAGACAGTGTCTCCAAAAGATCTTCGGTCACCATCGCCACCTAATAAAATCGCCGCACCAAAAATGCTTTCATTGAGAGAGAAACTTGCTTTGGAAGGAAAATCTGTCAAGATTGTCTCCAACAAGCCCACTGTGCGCGCGGCCACCACCTCTGGCCAATCCAGTGCAAGAAGCACTCCATCGACGATGCCAAGGTCAGCTGCGATGCCCAAGTCCATTCTGAAGCAGGCTTCCATCGAAATCCCCTTGCCGTCGTATTCGGCAGCGAAGGCCAGACACACCCTTTCCAGTTCAGAAACTTCTCCAGCCACGACTCCTGCAGCAGCACCCAGCAGCAAAAAACCATCTGTCTCGGTAGCCCCTATCCCTCCACCCGCGCCTCCACAGCGAAAGGGCCCAACTGTTGTTCGCTTGGTCAGTCCTGACTCGGAGTCCGAGGGTGATGCTCGACCACCTTTGAACTCGGCGGGTCCAGACGATTCTTCTTCCGATGACGAGGACATACCTGCAGTCTTTGAACCTAAGACTGTTCGTGGTACTATGGCAGTCAGAGGAAGAGGTCGGCCACGGGGACGACCAGCTGGGGTTAGGCTTGGATAAGGGATACAATGTGATGAGAAGTCTTCGGACCCGGGCAAGGTTCGTAGGGCTTGGACCATGTTTCTATCCATGATCTTGATTGTGTTGTCTTGATATGATATTTACATCGCTGGTGGTTTTCGTATTGGGCTGTAGTACATAGGGTCCGCAGAGAAGAAAAGCACCAGGGACAGGAAAGCCAATTCCTCTGCAATGGTCTAGTGAGTGGTGGAAGAGAAACTAATTATACCCTTGATAGTCAATAAAACGTAAATTTTTAACAGAATTGAAGCTTCCAT
This sequence comes from Neospermospora avenae, assembly GCA_014282315.1. Taxonomy (NCBI): domain Eukaryota; kingdom Fungi; phylum Ascomycota; class Leotiomycetes; order Helotiales; family Ploettnerulaceae; genus Neospermospora; species Neospermospora avenae. The sequence continues at coordinate 3,478 of JACBAH010007286.1, read as the reverse complement.
CTCAACACGAGTTATAGTGATCTCCCGTTGCGAAGCACAGTTATTTGCGAGACGAGACTCAGATCAAGTGAGCAAGGTTTTCAAATCGGGGGATCAAATCAAATTATCTTTTTGCCGCAGACGCCACGGCTCAAGCAACAACTGCTAATACACAACGCCTGCAATTATGCAAGGTATCATCTCTCCACAACCTCTCTCAACATCAAGCTTCACCTAATACGTGCCCCTCTTCTTGAAACTCCCTCCCTGCTTAGGTTGACTTCCATACGCCCTCCTACCTTGCGTCTTCTTGTCTCTACTCATACTCGCACCCAACGTCAAATCCACTCTCGGCGGCGCATTGAATCCGAAACTCTTCGCGACCTTCACCAAATCCAACTTATGCACATCGAAGATTGTCCTCAGACTATGACTCGAGTACGCCTGAAGGTAACTTCTGTATCCGTCCTTGGCGCTCTTGTTGAGGTAGTAATTCTGGCTGATCAGCTTCTCGAGCTGCGACTGTACGTTTACGATCTTCTTGGCTGGGAAGTCGAACTCGACGACGGGGACACGAGCGGTTTTGAGGTGTGCAAGGAAGCCGACTTCGGAGGGTTGGAGGAACATCAAAGAGCGACCTTTGCCGTTGGATCCACGAGCTGTTCGGCCAACGCGGTGGATATAGTCGCGGGGATCATCGGGAGGGTCGAACTGTACGACCCAGTCTACGGCCGGGATCTGACGCCTGTTAGTCATCTTATATGATAATTAGGTAGATACAAAACGTACATCTAATCCTCTCGCGGCGACATCTGTGCAAATGAGGGTTCCTTGTTTGGCATTGATGAATTCGAAGAAGGTATTGGTTCGTTTCTGCTGCTTCTGCTTTCCGTGAAGATCTAAGACGGGAAGGTCGATATAGTTGAGGAGCTCGGCGTAGTACTTCACACAAGCACAACTGGAGAGAAAGACGATGACTTTCTTCTTGAGATTGCGCTTGAGGAAAGAAAATAGGAGGAGGAAACGCTTGTCTTCGTCGCAGACAACATAGCCTTGCTCAAGACCTTCGACTGTACTATGTTCCTTCTGGTTGTCGACGTTGATGTAAAGTGGTCCAGCTCGGAGGGATATTCTCGCTAGATCTTCAACCTTGGTCGTTTGTGTTGCTGAAAATAACATTGTCCTAACAGCGAATTAGACATTTCATACTTGTGGTAAGAGGCTGAACAACGTACTGTCTGTCATCCTTAGGCAAGATCTTCACGATCTGTCTCATCTCATCCTCGAAACCAATTTCCAGTATTCGGTCTGCTTCATCGATAATCAGAGCCTTCAAATTCTTGAATACGAAGCCTTGAGTATTTTGTAAATGATCGAGAAGACGTCCAGGAGTCGCAACGATCAGATTGACACCTTTTGCAAGCTTTTCAGCTTCTGCTCTTCGGTTTGCTCCTCCAATAACAATTCCGTAGGTTTGCGAATGATGCGACATGAGTTCCTAAAACGTAGTCAGTAATCAATTCCGCGATAATTGCCACAGCTTCCAAACGTACTCTAGCGACTCCAAAGATCTGGAGAGCTAATTCTCTCGTAGGAGAAACAATGATAACACCAGTTCCGTTTCTGGGCTTGAAGCGCAGCGCATTCAGCATCTCAATAGCGGGTATCAAAAATGCCAGAGTCTTTCCAGAACCTGTCTTTGCGGCTCCCAACACATCTCTTCCAGCTAGCAAAGGTGGTATACCTCGTTGTTGGATCTCCGTCATAGTCTCAAACTTCATTTCCTCGATAGCCTTCATCGTCTTCTCAGACAAATTCAATTCGCTGAACTTCTTCGCCTGGACACCAGTATTCGGTAATGAGAGATTGGCGTCTGCGAGCGCGCCTTCGGCCAGGTCTGCGGATCCATCGCCTAGATCTTCCCCATCTTCGTCCTCCCATTGAGCGTCGGCAGCTTCGTCTGCCTCTGGGACTTCGTCTTCGGCATTCTCGTTGGGCTTCTCCAGAACGGCCTCGTCTTCGGCAATCTCTTCCTCCTCGGCCGCTTTGTGAGTCTTCTTTGCTTTCTTCAAAGCTTTCTCCTCCTTGGACCGCTTTTTCTTTACCACTACCTCCTCGACTTTCTCGAGTGCTGGACTAGAGCCATTCGTCGCAACAATAGCATCCTTATTTTCGGCCTTGGAACTGCTGTGCTTCCTCTTGCGCTTCTTGCTTTGTAAATCTGCGGAATCCATAGTTTCGTTGGTGGTGTTGTCGGTTGCTGTTTGTCGCATCAGAAAAGTTTTGACCTTGACCTCTGGAGAATAATTTCTGACCCGCGCTAACTTTATCGATAAGGAGACAGGCTAGTCTATTTTTGACTATCCAGCTGAATTTCACCAGACAAGACTGAAATGCGAGGAGGCGGTCATTGATCTCTTAAGGTAGTTATTCCAATCTCTTGTGAAGAGCGTTATTCTCATATCTTCTGTAATCCGCTGATACATGTGGTCCTGTCCACCGAAGCCTTTCTAATAGTCCTCGTACAATATACACGCGAGTAGATTATCCAACAACAATCAGCAGAATTGTGGGCTCATATCTCCCGGTCTTTGAAAGCTCCCAGCTTGATTGCAATCAGTTCATATTGCAGATCTGGTCCTATTTTGTTTAATTTCATACACCTTGATGGCACTCGCTCAGAGCATATAACTACAGGCCAGCTCTCCAACAACATTCGCTTTCATCTGCTTCGATTCTCTGATCCATTCTCTCTTTACATTGAAGCACCCGAAAGAATGTTCCTTATGTTTTCCGTCTTCCCTAAGAAGTACAACGAAATGTTGCACTGACTGGTTTTCTATCTCGATGCTTCAGCGTTGAGACAGTGCTTTTTTCGCCACTACGTTTGCAAGTCACTTGGCAAGAGATTTCCTACAGCGTCCTTGCCAATCATGGATCTGCTCGGCGGTCTAGATTTTGTATCCAGCCCATCCATTGCCAATGACTTGTTCTTGTCATTGGAAAACAGATTGTCATTTGTCATAGTTCTTGTTTCTGCAGAAGGAGGAGTTCCGGACACTTCTCGGGATCTGAGCTCCGATAGAGAGTCCAACACGGCCTGCCCAGCGAGCCAGCCACTCGAGGTGACGAGCTTGTCTATCAAGCGGCCTATACCTCAGGTTTTCAAACGCGGGGAATTTGATCTACTCCACAGATGTATCCGTCGAGAAGCCTATAGAGACTGTTGCCACCAGGAGGGATTCCAGCAGGCTGTATCTCGGTATCAGATACCGAACCAATGCCTTCAGCTAGGCCAGCCTCTAGAGCTTCCCCTCAACACAAAAATGTCAGCCATTGGAAAGCATCCGGGCGCCAGGAAAGAAGTGCCTATTCCTGCGTTTCGATTGAGCCCCTCAAAGGTATGAGGAGGAATCGGAGCTCCCTCTGAACGTCATTACGCTACGCCTGACGTAGCCTTGATACCCCTCCAACCGGAACCATTAGGGGGGGGGGGGGG
>JACBAH010007285.1:0-25680 GCA_014282315.1 Neospermospora avenae | reverse complement strand
TTTTTTTTTTTTTTGACATCCTAATGTTTGCACACGGTACTGTACCGATTATACTGGGTTGTGATAGCTGCATGAGCACAAAACTCAGCGATGCATGTCCAGAGTTGCATTGCAGGTGCGCGCGTACCACTGGAGGGATGTTTGTACACTGTATGTACGGAACGCCGAACATAGATACTTGATAACGCATACGATTGTCATCAATCCGCACCGGACTTTGGATATGCTGGCAATGCTGGCTGTGCAGCTGACATAAGATGCATCGTTCAGGATGACTGAGTTCCAACGGCACAGATACCAGTACCTTGGATTCCCAAGCTGTACCGGCAGACGTAATGCTTTTTGACGTGTACTCCGTTCGGACTGTTTCCATGATCCATCCAGCCCACAAAATGTTTAGCGGAGGAGAATTACCAGGATCAGCGATAAGAGGCATCTTGCATCCTTCGAAACGGAACGAAAGAACAGACTGGGATGAGGTTATATTAGCAGGACCCCAAGGAGTGAGTGAGCAGTTGGTGCCGATTCGATTCGATGGTGATTGGTTAGGTTGAGCGTGAAACAAGCGGTCCGGCCTTGCTCCCGTTGACTTGGCCCCTGCTTGAAGCGCACTGACTACAGCAGCAGTATAGTAGCAGTTCGGACGACATAACCCATTCAAACCCAGTGTTGACGACGGTGGCTTGCATTAGCCATCGATAGGTAGCAATTCCCCTGCATAGATCCATCTAATGTTTTAACATTCTTCCCGTGCGCCTGCAAGGTACGGACGGAATCGGTTCATCCCAAGTCTTGCCATATTCATACGTGTGTTTCTCGATCCCAGGAAGGCATCATCGGGCGAGCCGCCGTAGTCCACGAAACAAACAATCTGGTAACAAAAAGATAAGACCCGACCCATGTAAGTAACCAAGTCTCCAAGAAGTGAGTACCAAGTAAAAGTGAATTCGAAGTTCAATTCAATGTTAGTTACCTACCGTAGGCTAGTGCGTGCGCCTCGAGCCGCCGCTAGTATCACCCCCCTTCAATGATTCTATAAGATTCTCGTCCTCCCTCCCCCTTCATTCTCGTCACCCTCTTTTTCTTGGCTTGCCACTGCGATTTCGACTTCGATCTCGTTCTCTCCTCACCGCACTCGACGTGTCTTGGTTCCCAATTGTACATTTCGTACTTTACACTCCTTCAGTCCGCTGCTCCCAGTTCTTCCTCTTTGTTTGTTGATACAGACACTTCCATTCCTTCAATCCACCATTTCGAGTCAAAGAGCCCCCAGACTCACCACTCGCTTTCCACAATCATTCCTCTCGAATCATTCTAGCTTCGATAGCTATTCAGTCATTCCCAATCAGCAGCAGCGACGACTCAGTACTCCCGGCGATACTCTTCGAGCTGATCTTGAATCTTTCACGTTCATACAAATACTTTCAACAACACCTCGACTTCACCTTCGCAAATATGCACCTCTCAAAGACCGCTCTCTTGGCCCTGTGTGCTGCTTCTGCTGCTGCGTACTCCGCCAACAGTCGCACCTTCGCGGTCAACCACTTTTACGGCAAGGGTCCTCTTGTTATGGGCCGCATGGACCCTATTGTCAACCCTGGTGTTGCCTCTGGCCATGTTCATGCCATCCAGGGTGGTAACGCATTCGCTCTGTCTATGACTGATGATCAGTCCCTCAAGTCTACCTGTACTTCTTCTCGTGTTAAGAATGATAAGAGTAACTATTGGACTCCAGCTTTGTACTTCCAAGATCCAAAGACTGGAAAGCTCGAACCGGTTGAGATGTTCTACATGAATGTATACTACTTGCAAGTGATCCTCACGTGCAACCTTGATCTACGCTAATTGGATATCAGCATGGATGCCACTACTGATCACATCGAGGCCTTTCCAGAGGGACTCCGTATCTTCACCGGCAACCCAGCTGCTCGTAGCCCTCCTGCTACAGGTGGAAAACAGATCACTGATCACTCTGATGGTGTTATCCAACCAGTCCAATGGACCTGCCCCCGATCCAACAATAATGATCCTCTGTATCCACTAAACTCTAATGGTCTCTCCGGTACAGGTATGCAAGACCCAGGCAATGGTGGATCAGGCACTGGTTTCCCAGACAAGAACTGTGATGGCTATGCTTCTCCTCTTCGTGCCGATATCCATCTTCCTTCTTGCTATAACCCAGCCAAGGGTGTTCAGAACTATAAGGAGAACATGGATTATCCTACCAACGGCAAATGCCCAGCTGGGTGGAAGCACGTTCCTCACATGTTCTATGAGGTCTACTGGAACACCCTCGTATTCCAAGACCGCTGGACTCCAGGTCAAGGCAAGCAGCCATTCGTTCTCTCCAATGGTGATCCAACCGGTTACAGTCTCCACGCTGATTTCTTGAATGGCTGGGACCCCAAGACTCTTCAACAGATCATCGACAACTGCGATGCTGGTAGTTCGGGCATGGATAACTGCCCTGGTCTTATTGGCGGATTGAATGACCCATCCACCTCTTGCAACATTCAAAGCCCTATCAATGAGAAGATCGATGGTATTATGGACAAGCTCCCTGGTAATAACCCAATCAGCAAATGGGGTGCAGCTGCAGCACCTGGACCGGCACCGGCACCGGCACCAGTTCCAGCCCCTCAGCCCATCACGACCTCAAAGGCTCCAGCTCCAGTTGTCCCTACAACAAAGCCTGCTGCACCTGTCACAACCCCGAAGACTACCTCCAAGGCGAACATTGCTCCTCCCGCTGCTACTCCAGAGTCACCCGAGGCCGAATCACCCGTAGATGCACCTTCGAACCCCGTTCCACTAACTGTTGCCGCGGCTCCCGTAGGTGGTGGTTCCAACACCATGATCACGAGCTACGTCACCGAGAGTAAAGTTGAGTGGACCACCGTCACAGCTGATTATCCCGCTCCAACTTCCGGATCCTCAGTCGCTGCAGACTGGTCATACAAGGGTTGCTTTGCTGACAACAACGACCGAGTCATGACTGGTATCAAGTTCGCAAACATTGGTAACCGCGCGGTTACGAATACCAAGTGTGTCGCCTATTGTCAGAACAAAGGATTCAGCATGGCTGGTACTGAATATGGTGGACAATGCTTCTGCTCGAACTCTCTTACTGCAAGCACCAAGGTCGACGAAAGCAAGTGTAACGTACCATGTGAAGGCGATTCCAATCAAATCTGCGGAGGGAGGATGACTCTCAGCGTCTACTCAAAGGATGGAGGCAAGAAGCGTGCACATGTCCGTCGTCACATCCACAGCCACATTTAAAATCTCTCTCAGATCTTCTACTCTGGGTTCAATATTCTTCATCTTTTTCCCGGGCTGAAAATAATGGATACACTTGAACAGAAAGGCAATTGTTCACACGACAACTTCTTCGCTTCTTACAGCTACGCTGGCCTATTTTGACACACAAGGGGACGATTTTTTAAGGATTGCCAGGCTTTCTACATTCTCTTCGCTTCTCAGTTTGCCACTTCTTTTTCGATCTCCATTCTCGCCCTTGCGAGTTCAAGATCTTGTTCTTTTTGTATGTAGTTTAGGGGGAGTCCTGGGATCATAACATGGACGGGATGGATAGACAGATGGATATGCAAATGGTCGTGGGCACACATGGTTTTCTGGTGGGGGCGAAATAAAAGGGATGTTAATCAGGCTGTCTCTCTCTTCACTTGAGGGGAACGGGGTTTGTTTTTACCTTGCTTTATTTTTGCTACACTACAAAGGCAAGTTCTTTGCCGTTACGATCGTTATGACAATGGATGAACATGATGAACTCCACATATGACTCGTCTGTTTCCAGCCCTGTGAGAATGTGTGATTGTGGTGGGGTTCAGAGGAAGCGTGGTTGAGTCTTTGGCTTACTAGGCCCGAATCTGAATTCGTCATTTGGTCAATTTAGTTATCTGAAATTCTTGCAAAGAGGCTGATCACGAGGAGCCTTATCACAAATAGGTAGGTATGTCGTGACCTGGAATGCTGTGGCTGGAATTAGGTCCAGGTGTCAGGGACTCGGGATCCATCATCCACGTGGAGAATACAGAAAGATTATCATGTGGGTATTTGACAAGGCAGCCGAGGTGGAATCCAAGATTCCCGAGAATTCTTACGTGGTTACAATAAAGATGAAGACTTGTCGATGACCCAACTCCTTAATACAGTACACTTTTCATGTCGTTTGACAATCGTATGCTAGGGTTTTATTTTCTCGGATTATTAAGGAGCTCCGTAGTGACACACAACTAGGAAATGATGAACAGAACCGGCAAATTTAGTGTTTGCGAAGAGGATGACTGGATGAGATGTAATCGGTGCTCAATGTCGTTGTAGGTAAGCGAGCAAGCGCCAAGGACTCCGCTTTCAATCACAACTAGAAGGTCAATTTGGAATCGCTTGGTGAAGTCCCACATGAACCTTCAGCCTCCGCCTTTCAGACAAATATCTGGACTTCAATCGAGATTACAAGATGCTGGTTAACAAAGATACGGGTGAGTAGTTCTCGAGAAGGTTCTGTACCTTTAGAGGAAAATGATTTTCAATCGCTCTTCATATGTTTTAGCTTTCCTTTTACCTAAAGCATCGGCTTGGTCTTCGTTGAGCCTGTCATTCGAGAGCTGTAGTCTTGTTCTGCCACTTTCATTCGTATTCATGTTCTACCTTGCGGGCGTATGTGAACGAAGTTCTGGTGTTCGTATTGCGGGGCTTCTTGTATGCGAGGATGCTACTCTATACTGAAGGTCAACTGTCTGCTCTTCATTACTCTTGCATATCCTGCTCGTAGTAATGTTCTCCAAGGCTCTCATATCAGTTTTCACTTCCATTTCCATTTCCATATCCATCATCCTTCCTCTTGCCAATTCTGACAATCAACCATAGCAATATCAACCTCAAAAATCCTCCTGGTACCTTACGAAGCCTCTCATGTACCAACCTACCACGAATGGATGAAAGATGAGGTCAAGCAACCACTTCCCTCGCTCTCACTGATGGACCGTATACCATTCCTCATCCACCAAGCTGACGACCTCTCAAGAAAATCCAAGCGGAAACCGCTTCCGAGCCACTCACTCTAGAAGAAGAGTACGCTATGCAACAAAGCTGGCGTACAGATGTCGACAAGTTGACATTCATTGCTTGTCTTCCACTTTCATCACCGGGCGAACCTCCCCGGATCCTCATACCAGGTACAGCCGATTCACCAGAGCGGATGATTGGTGATGTGAACCTCTTCCTGACACCGTCGGATTTTCCACCATGTTCACCTACTGCTGCGTCGGACACGTCCTCACAGTCTATTGTCGGCGAACTCGAACTCATGATAGCACCGAGCCAGTTCCGGCGGCAAGGGCATGGTCGTGGTGCAGTCCTCGCGTTTCTGTCCTATATATCGGCGCACCTACCGGCAATTCTTCAAGAGTACGGGAGAGGCCAGAACCCAGTGATTGAATATGTTAGATTAGAGGGTCTGAGAGTCAAGATTGGAGAGATGAACGAGGGGAGTTTGGGACTGTTTAGGAGTTTGGGATTTGGGTCTAAAGAGGGGAAGGAGGAACCGAATTATTTTGGAGAGGTGGAGCTGTGGTTTCAGAGGAGGCTTCAGAAGGATGATGAGGATGTGGTGAGAGGACTAAGGCAGCAGTGGGGAGTGAAGAAGTATGAGGAACTGGTTTATGGTGAGGTGGAGACTGTTCCTGCTGGAGTTTCTACTGGTGCGGAAATGTAAAATCTGGAGCTTTTAGAAGGTATAGTCAAAGTCCTGAAAGGTTGCCGACCTTCAGCTTACAAGCAGATCGTCTATTTCACGAGCTGTTCTAAGATATTCAATCGATCAGGTGCTTCGGTCGCGCAATAGAATACAAGCAATTTACATCACCAAACCTCCTAGTCCCACAACGATTGGCAGCTTGATGAACTCAAATGATGATGTTAGCACTTGAAGTGATGTATGTCAGTACCTGACTCGAGATATAAGTTCAATACACTTCGTTGCGGAGGACAACCACAAAGCTAGTATCAAAAAGCAGCAATATTCTTTGAGCTTCGTAGGGACCTAGGACCTTTATACAATGCAAAACCTCGCTTTGATTTTTGGAAAGCCAAGCAAACAGCGATTTGTCGTTTCATGTTCTCGTGCTAGCCTGAGTAAATGTTTCTCTGAGAGCTATTATTAGTTCTTGATATCTCCTTCTTCATTTGCATCGAGGCGTCAACGAGGTATTAATTCAATCTATCTATGGTCTCGATTCACGCTGACTTCCAATTGCAGCTGTCTCCATATTTGGAATCTTCTCACTTTCGGGATTCTGAACCTGCACTCATCCAAAGCAAAGAATCTACTTGAGTCTCATCTGTCTATGACAATTGAAAATCAGAACCCCCTCTTCAGACAATCTGTCTACAAACAAAACTCAGTACAAAGACCACTCCTCAATCCCCCACGATGCCTCCAAAACTCGCCCAAAGGGCTCCTCCAAAGCCTACCAAAGTCAAACCTCCTCCGTATAAGAAAGGCGTTCCTCAATCACCGCCACGGCCGCAACCCACCAAGCGCGACCGATTTCCCTCATCCTCACCATCCCCACCAACTCCAGAATGGGATAAAGGCATCACCTCTCTCGCCGCCCGCAGACGCGCGCAGTTCAAACTCTCCCGCGTCTCCTTCCAAGATGATCTCGACGAAGACTACATCCAGCGCGAAGCCTCCAAGCTAAGCAGAGAGAGTGCAAACATCTGGGGCTCGATGGAACAATCCCCCATCCGCGGCACTCGTCGTCCCAAAGCTCGGTGTCGGGGCTTGAAGCGGGGAAGAAGCGGAACTGCGGGAGTGGAGGATAACTACTTAGAGATGTTCAATGCAATGATGCCGCGCCGACGAGAACCAGTGGAGAATTGCGTGGAGCAAACGACGATGTTGAGAATCCCATTAGAGATTAGGGAGAGGATTTATGCGTGTTTGCTGGTTTATGATGAGCCGATTATGGTGAAGGATGATTGGCGCTCTATTGAGAGGAATAACTCCAAGTTGCACTCGCTTATGTTGGTATGTAAAAAATTCGCTTTCGAAGCATCAAGCTTCGTCTATCGAAATAACACCTTCCGAGCTCTCATCCGCAAGCCGTCTTCGAATATTCTTCTGCGCTATGAGGCCCCTGCAAAACTCCCTTCTTTCGCTCACGCTCTCTTCCGGAATGTCATCATCGATTGTTCGAAGATGTGCTGGAACTTGGACTGGCATGAGAAAGTCGCCGAAGGACTTGAAACACTCGCTAAAGCAAAGCCTTCCATTGTCACTTTGACTCTGGTCGTTGTCCCGCAGCGCGTAGGCATGTCTCACACAGCTCTCGGAATGGAGATTTGCCCAGTCACATTCGCAGATTTCTTATATCATGCCGGCCCTTTCATGAGAGCTGTTTGCAGATTAGCTCCGAAGATATTCAAGATCGTGGTGAAGAAACCGAGGAAGCTGAAGCTGGGGATTGAGATTGATTTGACATACCTGAGGATCTGGAATAGAGAGCATGATGGGATCGCCAATGAGGAGACTTTGAGAATCAGAAAGGCAAGAGTGAGGGTCTTGAGGGAGGAGTTGAAGGGGCTGAAGGACAGATTCGAGGAGGTGTTTGAAGACGACGAGTGGGCTCTGAGGGAGGGGTTATGTGAGTTGATTACTCCGCGAGATTTGAGAACAGAAGAGGATGCTTTGGAAGGGCTTGCAGGCATGGGTGTGGGCCAAAATGGAGGTAGAGCTGCTGAGAGCGATGAAGAAGAGAGAAGTGAGTCGGAAGAGATATGGGTCTCTTGATCTGGATACCTGGTACCAGGTGACGAGCCCGCTATCTAGTAACGCCAAAGCCGTCGAAGGAAGGGGAATACAGGCTGGATAATCACGCGGTACAGCCAAAACGACAAGTGAATCGATTTCCGATAAGTCCTTGCGTTTCGCTCTAACGACGATGCAGGCTTCTCATTGCTTCGCAAAGACGAATATGTTGCACTGTTGTACACGATCAACAAAAGCCTGCACCCATACTTCCAAGCGATACATTCCTCGAATAGCATTACTTCTCAGCCCTCCTTTTTCAGCCTATGATCATCGGAAGGACGTTGTACCCTTGATACATCTCATATCAACGATACACAATAATTTCTTTCATTTCCAAACCTCGAGAAATTAAGCTCAGCATTCACCAACGACTGATCTCCTTTCAGGCCCAGTCCTTCGAAAAGGAATGATAGGCTACCCAAGTAGCTAGATCTATGAAAAAAAAAAAAACTCTGACTTGCTATGACCTTCAATGAGTGAGCTTCTGACTGGAAGGAGTTGACCTCGGCCCTTTTAAGTGACCATCTATTGAACCTGTGCCACTTGGGGAATATACCATGCGAAATAGAGCTTCATGAGCCGAAAAGATGCACAAGATAGAGGAATAGACAGAAGACTGCCAATAAACAAGGTGTAGAGGAGACTGCGTGGATGAGGAAAAGGACCGAACTCACGCTCGCAAAAATCAGGAGGTATGGGTACCCAAAGAAAGGGGATTTGAGTAGGACATTGAGCCAGCTCACGAAAAGGAAGCCCTTGCTACCTGCTGGCTACAACTCGTTCAGGGATCTGATCTTGGGGTCGATGTAAGGCACATTAAGAGCTCGGAGCTCTGATCATGCGGTGAGAAGACGTCGAAGTCGATGCGCAAGGTCTGCACAAAATCTGGATAAGGACGCTGGCCCTTTTGTCTCTGTATATCTGACAGTACTTTGTGCCCTTTCTGGTTCCACCTGAGACTTCTAGAATCCAACAGAGCCCCACATACTAGAATTCCTACATGCACTGTATATCGCCATATCGATATGGCATAATTTTATGCACGACCAAACGCCGCAGAATGCTCACCCCAGCCAGAACGCCATCCATATGCCCCCATCGCCTTTGGTCTCTGTCACGCCAGCCTACTTATCAACCATCCCATCTCCACTGACCATCTTTCTTAACTCATATTCCTTGGTGAACTCTCTGCTCAAGATCTCCATATCTCCGACCAAAGCCTTACAGCAGTTCACCAATGCTTCCTTAGGCGAGATAGCACCATCAGTCTGTATGCGAAGCTCGAACTTGGCGAACAGAGGATGGGGGATCTTGTAGCCTGCGAAGATGACGTGTGGGTCTTTGAGGAGATGGGCGCGTAGGATGTTGGCGAGTGTGTGGTCTTCTTTGTTGAATGTGAATACAGAGCTGTCGGCGGTACCTGTGGCGGTCAGCTGCTGTGCAATTATCCTTCTTTATCATCTGCGTGGATGCGAAACAGGCTTGCGTGCTGACTGGCAGGACGTACGGGTATCTGGCTCTTCTGCAACTTTCTTCTCGCCGTCTGACAAGAGGAACAACTCGAATCTATCGCGCGCGTTAGCTGGTGATATTCTAGCCTTTGTATCTTCATTCTTCAAACAATTCCTAAGAATGCCTCCTTGCAGCTCCGCAAAGACTAGCTTCCCAACCACTACACATCGTATGCTCGAAGGAAATAAAGGCAACAAACCTATCCGGCGCGTTCATATTTGCGATTCGAAATAGAAATTTCTTTGCAGAGAAATACTGTCTCGTTGGCCTTTCTCAAGATTCAAGGACTCGGAGGTTATCTTGATGCGAAAGCAATTGGAGGTGGGCGCGAAATTGAGGCTGTTGTCGGAACTTGAGGATGAACTCGATGCCATACGATCACGGTCGAGCTCTGGAATGTCTGATGGAGGCTCTGCGGGAGTGCTAGGCCCGATGAAGATAGACTTTTCGACCCCGCGCTAATAGCGGGGTCGGTGGCTGTGCGGTCTCGGAACCGGATATCTTCGGCTATCGTGTTGACATTTGGAAGTCATTCCCAAAACTATCAAAACGTTCAATTGGGAAGTACTTCCAATCAAATAGAGCACTATTTGTTCGTTTCGGGTGAGCCTCCGTTGATCGAAACTCTCAAATTATCATTCAAACAGACTCCTTGGTAAAGGTCGCTGCAAGCCTTGCCAGCGTCATATTTGTTTGCCACTACCGTAAATCCGAGGACTTATAGTAAGCAGGGGGACAACCGCAAGACCACTCGTTCAAATCGACAAACACATCCTTATTCGCCTGTTTGCGAAGTTGGTCTGTTTCTCGCAGCTTCTTAGTCGTTCACATATCTCTTCAGCACCTTCACAATGTCTTCCACTCATGCGAAAACGCTCAAAGCCCACTATCCATGGGCCGAAAATCCTCTCATATCGTGCGCACCAATGCGTCTCATAGCAACCCGCCCGCTCGCGAATGCTGTATCTCGAGCAGGAGGACTAGGATTCCTCGGTGCCGGAACGGATGTCAGCACACTTTCAGACCTACTTAAAGGAGCCACGACCTCGTTCCAAGAAATTCCTCTACCCGTAACACCAGAAGGAGTCCTCCCTGTCGGTGTAGGATTTATCTGCTGGGGTGCCGATCTATCCATGACTCTCTCAGCCATCAAAGCTGCTCCTTTGAAACCAGCAGCAGCATGGCTCTTCGCACCCCAAGGTCCAAAAGAGCTTGTCTCCTGGTCAGAAGGTATTCGGAAAGCCAGCAATGGCAAAACGAAGATCTGGATCCAAGTCGGTACCGTAGCGTCAGCTATCGATGTAGCGAAGAGCTGTAAGCCTGATGTACTCGTTATCCAAGGCGCTGATGCTGGTGGTCATGGTCTCGCGCAATCTATTTCAATCATTTCCCTATTGCCGGAATGTGCGGATGCTCTGGCAAGCTGGGGTTTTGGGAGTATTCCGCTTATTGCAACGGGAGGGATTATGGATGGGAGAGGAGTCGCTGCTGCGTTGATGTTGGGTGCTAGTGGAGTCTGTATGGGAACTCGATTCCTTGCTAGTCCAGAAGCTGTTATTAGTGAGGGTTATAAAAATGCTGTAGTTGCAGCAAGTGATGGAGGAGTGACTACAGCGAGGACCACTGTCTATGATAAAGCTCGAGGGACCAAGGGTTGGCCAGAGATCTATAATGGAAGAGGCGTCCTAAATCAGACTTACTGGGATAGCCAGAAAGGTATGACTGAGGAAGAGAATGCGAAATTGTATGAAGAGGCTGTCAAGCAAGGTGATCAAGGATGGGGTGAGAAGGGACGAATGACAACATATGCAGGTACAGGTGTAGGATTGGTGAAGAAGGTGGTGCCAGCTGGGGAGATTGTGAAGGAGGTGCTGAGAGACTCTTCGCAACGGTTGTTAAAGTTCAGTCCAAAAATCTGATGGCTATAGAATCCTAGTACACGTTAAAGTGGACCGTAGAAGTCTGTCCTGCCATAGACTCTGGTCGATGGATGCATAGTTAAAGTATGGGAGACCTTGAAAAGTGCCAGAAGACGCTGCTTAAATCTGCATGCGGTGAATAATTCAAACGAGGTGTCTACGATGGCCATGTAAGTCAAGTCCTAGCTGATGTCGATGCACGCCCTCTTTTTAAGTACCCCAGAGCCACTATTACCACAAACACCACTACTTTCCACCTCCCTAGCAACAGTAGCTACAACGGGCCATATCCGTACCTTAGCAGGCACGCAAGTCCTCCACTCGCTTGTCCCAGTCTTCGCCTTCACTCCGAACATAGCTGTTAAAAGCACCGGTTTACCCACCAGTTCCCTCGGATCTGTCATCTGCCCATTCGTCTCAGAACCATCAAGCTCATGACACCCAGCTCTAAATGCCTCACCAGTCTTCGGGAAGATTGGCTCAAATTCACATGTATGAGCCATAAGTTGCACGTTAAGAGTACAAGCTAGCGATGCGATAGCAGCGTGGAAAGCACTTGTCTCGCTGTCACATCCGACGAGTGGCATCATTGTGGCGTTTGATAGACGAACGAAGGCTTTTTGTCGTGCTACTAAGCGAGTGGAGAAAGAGGTAGGTGGTGAGGTGATGGTCCGGATGCGATTGTCTTGGAGGATTATTTCTATCGTTCTCGGCGAGTACCCAACTGTATTCGTCAAATCACCCGCTCCATTATTGAGAAGAGAAAGATGTGACTTACGATCTGTCAGTCCCTCTGTCCAGATAATTGTATCATCAAATGGAGAGCCGGATGCAAACACGAACTCTTTGATGAGAAATATCAAGACGCCACTGATCCATATTGATTTCTCGGGTTGGATATCTAAACTGTTGATCTTTTCTTTGACCGAGATGCCGTCTGAGACGTCTACAAGCTGACGCATGACTTCGAGTAGCAAGCCATTTGGCGAATTAACTTCCGTCAAGAGCTCATCTCGAATACAGGGGATCTCGAGGAATGCCATTGGCTCATATGATGGCCAAGGTCTTCCACAAGCCTTACTTATGTATTGCAGGATGAGAGCAGATATCTGATCGAGTACTTGGCGGATTTCATCATCGTCGAGTTGGGCTTGTCCGAACTTGGTTATAACGGACAAAAGACCATTCTCTGCTGTATAGAACTTCTCTACGGCAGGGATTCGCTTCGGAGTAGACAAAGATGGACCGGAAATGCTATGATCCGGATGTTGAATATCAAGATTGCTGATTGGAGTGCGGTCTGACCCGCATTCAATGTCGACCGCAGAAAGTCGTTGTGCTCTCGTCTGAGTTGTGAATGAAGCAATTCCTTCGTTATTCGGTGTTCGATCTGAGACGGCTCTGGCCATCCTTAGCATCCTATCATTCCCGACACGATTTTCAATCGTTGACTCGAGTTCAAAAGTTCCCACATGGGCAGCTATCTCGTCAGCAAGTGCCGAGTCATTGTAAATATGTACTGACGTACCAGGAGACCTCATATGATCTGCCACAGGCCCATGAGGTAGTGGGGTACGAGCTGTTCTTGTTCCATCTTGATCAAATTCACCACGAGTCACTTCTGCGGGAGCGAGATCCGTTCTTCCACCCCCGAGAGTCTGAATTGAGTTACTGGATAGAGAGGCTGTTTTTCCCTTCTCGGCTCTAGAAGCTTTCTTTGACTTTTTTAAGCAACAAACGTCGCAAGTTGACTTTCTTCCTGCAACAAATATCAATTGGCAATTTTCACACAATGTGTGGTTCCGGGCACCACCTGAAGGAGGAGCCTTCGACATTGAAACACCGTTTTGGTTTTGCGGGTTTCTTTCCTTGCTCTTCCTCTTGCTTACTCCACTCGGGATACACCGTCGCTGCTTTTCATTCACGAGTGGCTCTGGCTGACAGATGCGCAACTTAGCTTCTTCCTGTACTCTTTTTACGGATGTTCCATGTTGCGGTAACCACCGGGCCTTAAGTCGACCACTTTTGTCAAAGTAGGCGGGCAGAGCTTCTGCTCGTTTGTTCCTAGCCGGTAGAACTGCGACGCGGAGGATCTCTTCTTCGGAAACTTCTATTGCCATATTGCTGGGATCACTCGAGGGGGTTGACATAACTGGAAACTTTGCTGTATTTTGATGTTGGGAAGTCGATGCGTTTGCTGGAGAAGCGATGATTTCTTGGAGAAGCAGGGGATCTCGACGATTGCTGACGGATTGTGGGCTCCACGATGGACGGATGTCCGGAAGATCTGGAAAAAAATCTAGCTCATCCATCGAGGTGTCCTCCAACGGAAAAACGGAGAGGTCTTGCATATCTATCGAATGTCGCGGCGCGCTCTTGTAACTCTGAGAATGGCTAGAGTGGCCTTGTTCCGGACTGCAGGATGTCGCAGATGTACTGATACTCTTCTCACATGGATCGAATCCACAACCCATTTTTTCCCTGATCCACGAATTGGTACTAAGCGGTGACCTTTGTGCGGAACCTGAGCTCATCTTATGCGGACATCTAAGGGCCGACTGATGAACACGACGCCACGATCCAGGAGTGAAAGAATCTCGGGGGAGCCTTATAGACCCCGATGAAAGCACCGACAGTCAGGTCAAAAGCTTAAGACATATGGAAACCAGTAGCTGTCCGAGACGGCTCTGCTGCCCGTGGCTGGGCCCCAGGATGCCTCACACCTCACTAATCCATCAGAGAAAAGTGAGTCTAAGGCAGTTAGAGATCTTGCATATGAGGAGGGCTTATCGACGGATGATAAAAGCCATATAAGTCAGGTCCCAGGCTCCAGCCAACATCATACAAACGGTAGCTACCCGAGACACACTCCCGACGGCTAGATTCCAATCAGCCTCGCACCTCACCAATATATCAAAGAAATTCCTGTTTGAGCCGGGTAGAGAGCTTGCATATAAGGGAGGTACTCTGCCAGATGTTTTAACTCTGACTATAGTAAGATCTCATCATGGGTGCGCTGGCACAACTGCAACTGCATATGTGGAAACGAACAAACCGGCCATGGTGGATTTTCCCATGCTTTGAGCTAAGCGAGAGCAGTATCCTTCGCAGAGAAAGAGTCCCCAAATTGATTCTCATCAACCTTTTGACAACACGGCACAGTTTTTCGATAAGCTCAACCTAATAATGCCACCAAAACGCAATCACAAGAAGAGAGAAACAGGTATGATCATAGTCAGCAGTTCAAGTATATAAACAGATATCAGACATGAAAAGCTGACTCAACTTAGTTGCAGCAAGCTTGCTCCGTCCAGTCTTTCCAGGTAATCGCTACGATGGCAGATCTTCCCTTCGGGAAGATATATGTTAAGCTATAGTCTAGATGATCTGCCCCCGCTGGCCCAAGATGGAGGACGAGATAAGCAATATATAGGGAAGCTGATCATCGGTATCGATATGGGCACCACGCAGTGTGCAGTAGCGACCGCAGAAGTACTCTACCCACCTCATCCAAGAGCAGCACAGACTCCTCGAGTGACCTTATACGATAGCTGGAGCGGGACTTACCAAGACGGCTCGCAGAAACGAGCGTATCCTGCAACGTCGATATTCTACCAAGAAGACGGGACACCTGTTACAGGGCACGACATCGAAGTCCTAGAGAAACTTCAAGATCCGTCAGTATTTATACAAGCCCGCCATGTACGATTATGGAAGCTCATGCTCCATGAAACCCATGGCGATGTACATACCGATTCGATTCAAGCTCGCATTCAAGCGCAACTTGAGAAGCTGGACAAAACCCCGACAGATCTACTACACGACTGGGCTACGATATTGCTGAAGACTCTTGGGGTGACGGTTGATGAGGAGGAATCGATGTTGAGATCACAATATGATAGTTTCGATAGGCTTCAAATAGAGGTCGTGGTTGCCGTACCTCCTGGTCGAACCACTGTAGCTCATGCTCAGGTGACGCAGGCTTTTGTGCAAGCACCTTTAACTTCGACGACTGTCTCCCTTGAGTCGGAGCCCGCGGCGATGTTTCGTTCCTGGGTAGAAGAGAGGAAGAATGATACGGATTGGGTTGTGCGTACCAATATGACAGCTTCTTCGGACGACATTGACTTGATTTAGGTAGGAAGAAGATATCTTGTGGCAGATGGAGGAGGCGGGACTTGCGTAAGAATTGTTTGATTAGCTCTTTATCAACTTTAGCTGACTTCTTAGTGTTTTGTTCGATTTCGTCTCGACAGCCTATATCCTCTTAGCTTCACACAAGAGTTCGCAAGCGAAAGTAAGTATACTCTTCCAATGATGGATCGTACAAACCCCCCGCTAACATTTGAGGCGTAATTTGTGGAGCGGAGACAATCTCAGATTCAATGGAAGCCCTGATAGCACAACAAGTTCCATTGGACCTTAAATATCGTGACTGGGAAATCAACCGAATGAGGAATGAATTCGAATCATGTTACAAGTACGGTGTTGGCGGGCACACCCTACAAGTCTGTGCCGCTTTCAAGAGAAGTGATTGCCCGGACACGTTTGTTAGGATACTTAAGTATGTGCAGTCAATCGAGAACAGTGTAGAGATCTTTACTTCGACGATGCTGATACGGTTTCAGATATGATGTTGAAAGATGCTTCGACCCCTGCGTTGAAAAGCTCGTTCAGGGGACAAGACGGCAGCTGGAGATGGGCAACCTTGGAGAGGATGTTGATGTAGGTGAAGCATTCGGACAGATGCTCCCAGATCATTTTGCTGAATGTTGTCTCTAGGTCATTCTTCTTGGAGGGGGACTGTTCCAAAATCCATATGTGCTAAAGAAAATGCATGCGGCTTTTAAGCCACTGAGCATCCGGCAGGTCTCCAAAAAGTACTCGACTAGCACCTGTATCTTGAGCTGTGACTAATTGCTTCTAGGAAAGGTCATGTGGCAATCGGCTGTGTGCTTTCCAGGATCAATGGCGACTTCTTTACAACGTATCCCATCACAACTACCAAGGCCATCACAACACTGCAGCCCGTAACCGCCGAGATCCGCCGATCGAAATATTATCCAATTTTACACACCAAGCCAGGGGACTTTGATGGCCAGGAATACTTCTGGTCTGCTCTGTATCTTGCTAAGAAAGTGAGATAGTTGTCAACTACTTCGCGAATTATACTGACTTGCTCAGGGAGAGCAAACTGCTGTTGGCCAGAGTATCTCCTCTGAAAGCTCTGTGAAGGATGCCAGGACGAGATACATCGATGCTGAGAAGACCAGCGATGAATATATTGATACGGTTTTGACTTTCACTCACAAACCTGAAAGTAAGGATCTATGGGCATTATGCTGTAAGGATGGTAGCTGGATAGATGAACGCGGTGATCCAGGTATGTGATCCCTTCTGAGAGGAGAGGTAAGAACTCGTCTTAGATATTCTAGTTCCCGACCCAGTGCACTACGAAGACGTCCATTGGAACCCATACAGAGCCCCAGATGACAATAATCAAAGTCACGGGGTTTCAGTAGCAGACCTTGACACTGGACACAGGAAGACCTATAAGGTCCTTCGATACTCGCTGGAATTGTTGGTAAACGAAGTCGGCACAAAGTTCTGGGTGAAAGTATTTTCATCCAAGAAGATGAAGAGGAAGACTCATCAGGACATTGCCTACATATCCAAGCCTATTCTCCGTGAGCCTCTATTCACCTCTCAAGCGATATCCCAGAGTCTTGCGGATAGCTTTGAACTCGATATTGGGAGGCAGAAGGATGAGTCCAGAGCAGCTCCGGAAAAGAAAGTACTCGAGTCAATCCAACAAGAGCCTGATTGGGGCCAAACCGTACCGCCTTGCGAGTCCTCTGTGGGATTGATGAATCCTCATTCATCTTCAACCATGCTCCGCGAAACCACGGAGACCATGACCGCCACTCCATCGGTCAACGCAAATAAAATCTACGTCGAAGTGCCAGTATTGTGCTGGTCATGTGATCTACGAGATGTACACTGCGAAGTACAACAAGACGAATGTGTTGAATGTAAACAAAATGGACTCGCTTGCGGTGGAGCCATTCGGCCTCATTGGTGGAACGACCACGATATCCGAGCGGAGCAATTAGTGCTGCTCAATAAGAGGATTCGCGAATCTCGCTCGGAAGATAGACACGGAGCAAGACGACGTCCATTTGCACGTATGTACTCTCCGTGCAAAGCTCAGTCTTCAGCTTTGGCTTCTGCTCAGAGCGTTCCAGCATCATTTACCGCCGTCAACAGGAAAATCACATTCCAAGCGGAAGATAAGACCAATACACCCGTGACACCAAAGCGGAGGCTACCACCATTGATAACGAAACCATCGTACTCCTCCATGAACGCATTTCCAGCACGTCCTCCTCCTGAGAGCTCCTCACGACCCTATTCGTCCTACCCCTCGCCAAAGTTAACACCGCTAATCCAAGATACTGCAACGTTCCCATCTTCCTCCCACCCCTCCTCACACAACAATTCATCATCACATCTTTCTCCCTCCTCACGATCTCATCCAAAGAACCCAAATGCAAACAGAAGTTCAAAGCCAGCCCCAGATCCGGATCCTGCCTACGAAGAAGATTCGGACGATTCATTTATCGTCTTTCCACCAGCAAAACGGCAACGTCATCATCCCATAACGCCAGGCAAGGCTATACGAGGCGGAAGGAGAAATCTCAAACGTGAAGAGACGCAGCGCATCCGGGATCCGGGAATGAGGAGTTGGGCGGATAAGGACGTGTGTATAGAAGAGGCAGTCGGGGGAGATGCGGAAAGCAAATCATCGCGAAGTTCAGAGGACTTGCTCTATGAGGGGCCGGAGAGCGAGTGATGGATGAGGAGAGCAGTGAATAGTCGAGTGAAGAGTGGTAAATAGATGAATGGGAATGGAGGATGGTAGACCAGTATCATCAGGTATGAACCTCTGATCTTATACACTGGATCATCTCATACCATCTCATCTCGTTTCTCATCTCTCATCTCATCTCCCCATCCCATGATATTCGTACCCATATAGAACTCAGTACGAAATCGCAAGCATGGAGTAAACACCGCAGCATCAGAACAAAACAAAGCATCTCCATTAAGCCCCTCCATCCACCTCGCTTACCCGCTTCAAAAACATTCCGTGATCCGACCCTCACGAGCCACTTCCATACATAACCCTGCATAACTCGTACAAGATGTGCATAAAATAGAACAGTGTCCACTTTCAGCCCGCAACGCACCAATCACAATTCATCGCTGCAATGGGAACCGGCATTCGGACTTTGCGGCGGACGGGCGAGACGAGAAGAGAAGCAGGTGTCCCCACTTGGAATGTTGCTTATGGCAGCTGAGCTGAGAAATGCGGTAATGGGAAGCCGATCAATATAAAATGACGGTGTCCCCGGCATTGAGCTTGGATTGCTTGTATTTCCTACCTTGGTAAGGCTGCTCTATACTGTGTACGGTTGGCCTTTGGTCTCCTTTTCAGCTTGGGTTGATGGTTAGTATATTCGAACCTGATATCTTGCTTCACCATTTTTCCTTGAGTCACAGTTACGATTATGTTGACTACGGAAAGAAAAAAGCACAGAGGGAAAGTTGAAGCTAAGTGGATGGTGGCAGAAGTCTGTTCATTTCATGGCTTGAAGATGCTGATATCTGTCGCTATGTCTGTCCGTGGACCAAAACCGTCCTATTCCATCGATACTGACTCTAGAGAGCTCTATTCGTCGGACCCAAAAAAAAGAACAGCAAGCAAGTTTGAGGACAGGAAGAGGAAGATACCCGTTCGTCAGTCCTCACAATGCCAGAGACAAGACGAAAATGAAATGAACGCTAGAATTCCAGATCCAGATCCACCATATGCACACCTCGTGGCAAGACACCAATATCGAAGCTCCAGATACCGTACATGAAGGTTTATGTCCCGTTCGATTGGTTCAGTGGAAGACAGGAGCGTCGGGACGTTCACTTGTGAGTGAGGAAAAAAATATGTAACGCCGGGCTCCAAACGTGTGGGGGTATGAAGTCTGCAAGACAATACACGAATCCGAATATTTACAAGGAAAGCGACAAGCTGCAAGAAGTCTGGGTAAACATGACGAAGGTGTTCGTTTTGCTCGATGAACTGGATGTCGCGGGACAAAGAGGAGGGACGAAGATCGATGCATAATGTTACGGCCGAGGATCCCGGGTTGGAATAATCAGTTGCTGAATGGAACGATCAAGGCTTGCTTGGAACAGCGGGTTTGTGATCACTGGTACCATCGTTGATAGTACCTCCAACCTTCTGCGATAATCCGAACCCAATTCCTAGAGCAGTACCAAGGACAGCCAGGATAATAGCAGCGATGATGAAGGCCTTATGTGTTTTCTTCAATCCCGCCCAGCAGCCGCAACGCGATCGCTGACACTTAGCAGCCTTCCTCTCCTGCTTCATATGTTTCCGACCAGGCCATGCTGAATCGACCTTACTGCACGCAGTGTTGAGGAGACCCGTCTTCGCTACAGATATCTGTGTCTTTTGTGCCGTCAAGCTTTGTGCCTCAAGATCCGCGTACAACAAATCGCGGTCGTTGATAGGAGTTGTGTAAGTCGTTTCGATTGTCTTTTCGTTGCTAGCTGTCCCAGGGGGGGTGAAGGAGTGGTAAGATTCAACATCGTGGATAGTAGATAGGTGTTGAGCAGAAGGCTGTCTGCTTGGAGGTGGTCGATTAATTGTGAGGATCTTGGCGTTTGGCTTCTGTTGTTCGACGGCTTCGCTGGTCGTGACTACCACATCCTTTTCTGCGTATTCCGACATGGTTTATGTTGCGCGAGGCTCGAAGGTTGAAATGTTGGTGAATTGATAATGTCGAAAGGAGATGAAGTGGATGAGTTCGGATTCCGGTGGAGAAGGAACCAAACAGATCAAGTTTGGATAGTGCCAAACACTTAATTCACAACGACTTGAGTTTGGCGGACGTAGCGAATTCGAGAAACGTCCCAGTGATCCTCAATGCGTTAGATCGTGCGCTGCTGGAGTCGGCGAGGGAAGGCGGAATCAGTGCACGCAAGTGTTACAGTCAGATTAGGGCCGATGTTGATTGGTCGACGCTCTCTCTGCTCAGGTCTGATACAGAAACAGTAAAGTCCTGAATAATCAACAATTGCAATTGAACAACGCGCGTGTCGAGCCGGGTCGTAGTGTTGATTCGAGAAAGGGTGATTATGGCGACGGCGAGAAGAGGTGAGGTGAGGTGAAGTGAGTGAGGACGAAAAGGGGACGGATGGAAATCGGCGACAGATGAAGCTCCTCAATGCAATGTCCAGATCGCAACGTTCAGCTGGGCAGTCCGAGTTCCTATCTCGCTTAGGCTGGCCGGCGCGCTTTCCTTCACCAGACTAGGTAGATTGGACTAAAACAACGTTTGGGGATAAGGCCTGGATCGCTCCGGAGCCAATTTGATAATTCCTCGGTGCGAAAGCTTGATGTTTACCTACCCAGAATATCAAACAAGTCAAGCATTGCTGGACTGTGGGTTTGCATGAGGTCGTGAGAAGCGACAACAGATGAGAGAGACCCGACCCTTCATGTGCCAGGCGGCTTCTGGCTTGGATTGCCCAGCACGACCAAGAACGCCCGCGGGACATATATCAAGCGATACAGTACAGATTGGGTGCCCAGGGCATGCTTGACCGCGGGTAAACCAACCCCCAGCCACTTCTTCCATCCCATAGTCCATACTCGTATTCCGTATGACCTATGCGAGCCATGCGTTCCATCGCAACAGCTCAGACCAGGCGGTGCGTCCAGCTGGAAGGCTGCAGCTGCGGCACCAGCACCCACCCAGCCAACGTCGGCGAGATAGAGGCGAAATCCAATACTGTACTATTAGCATCAAGCCAGGCCACGAACCACGAACGCGCATACTTAGTCGAGAACAGACGACCATAGCTGTAAGCTAGAACTTGCGCATGCGGGAAACACCGTACAAGCGTGCAGAAGAATGCGGTGCTTGTCCCTATCTAGTCTAAAATGCATTACTCAGACCCAGTAAATATCGCCTGGATCTCCTCCTTATTATGCACGTTGGGTGGGCTGGAGAAGAGTTGATCCAATCTCCATAGTGGCGAGACTTCGAGCTTGAGAGATGGCGGAGGTCAGATGATCCCCCTTTGAAAAGCACAGAGTTGGCCAATCCTAAATCTCCAATGCGATTGTCATATGAGACATGTCTGCTTTCCATCGACTGCAAGATTAAAGTACAGAAAGCTTATCACAGGTTGATTTCAGGACGTTCCGGTAGCTGAAATCGCCTCAAGCCGCGCAATCTCTTGGGCAACCATCACTCAACTTCACAAGCAACATGGAATCCCAGCCCATCACAAATCAAGCAAGGCACCATGGAGCGTGCAGACTCCAGATTCCAGAAGCAAAAGCAAGCCCAATAGAGTTTGCCGCCAACGCAGGTGCATGGCCCCCTAAAGTCTACTTATCGATAGCTTGGATGAACCCAGCGTCTAGTACCAACATGGCAAAGTGGCCGGTCTGGAGCAACATGAGCCTGAAGTCTGGCTCTGGCGTGAACTTCGAACTTTGGGCTGCAATTCAAACTGGTTCTCTGGGAAGTGCTGTTATTGGAGAAGGCACAGAACACTTTCTAATAGGCGAAGAAGGCCGAAGGATTTTCGAATCCTATTGCTCTCCGAATTCAACAAACCTCGTGGCCGTTTTTCAAGCTCCGTGTACGAACTCGCCTGCAGCAGCCCGACGAACGACATTTGAACCTTCCATGCTTTTCCGCCTGTCTTCAACCTGCGGGACTCCGCACGATCGATAAGCCACCCAACCCGCGGTGGCAACTGACAGTAACAAGTCCCGTCTACAACTGCTCATCTAGGATAGGCTGGCTCCTATACTAGGCTTTTCTGGCGTTCCCCTCGTAAGAATAAAAATGACCGTTTTGGGAGCGCGCCGTGTCCGATGTGGGACAAGTGATATGCAGAGGGTAGACAGTGGCTGATTATTCACTGTGCTTGCTTCTGGTGTTCGGCCCTGCTGTTCCCCTTCTTTACTTTCACATCGGCACCCTAAAAAACTGTGAGGGGTGATGTTCATTACTATTCATGTGGGACGAGGACGATTCTCGGCATTCTCAGCAACGATCAGGTTGAAGTCTTGCGGTTGTATTGAAACCTGCCAATTGAATAACAGGTTCTGAGATGCCAGTCTAGTAATTTGTTCCACACGGGATATTGTTCTATAATATCATGCTAAGCTTCTAAGCCGAAGCTCAAGCTCAAGATAGAGAGTCCGAGTGGATGCGCCACCAGTGGCCAACTCGTCGTTGCTTCGGACAGTATTCTAGATGGACTGGAACTAGACGATTGGGTCTTTTACTATTCCAATCGAAACCTTATCTTCTATCAAGCCGGAAAGCTTGATACTTTGTATCTTCCCTCCTGCAACGTTGTCGGCCGAAATGTGGTTTTGGGCTTAGAGATTCTGTTCTAGGAAGGTACTTAGTGTAGTCAGAACATTGGGATTAGAGAGGTACAGGCATGATGCATGTGCTGCACTATTGCGAATTTCGTAGATTCTTGGCAGAGATAAGAGTGTGCCACGTTTGATAATGGGCTATTAACTGGTGAATCGCGACATTCAAAATGTGCTTGTCCAAAGAGACCGATGCTTATATTCTTGTAGGATATCGTGACTTTGACACGTGACCCAAGTGTCACGTTTCAAGCCTTTGATCGTCCCTGGGAATCAACTGCTTTTTTATCCACAATTTTTGAGAGTTGAGCATTGGCAGCTGTTGAGCAGAGATGGTGCAACAATTCAAATGCTGTCGCGGCACCCGCACTTTGACCGAAGTTCCCTTACATGTAGTGTGACTGACATAATGATTGGCATATCAGCATGACTTGGAGTATATCGAGGTTGTAATCTCATAATTTGGTGACGGTTAATTACATTGGGATGTGAAAGCGATGACAAGGTAGTGAACACTGAAACAATAGAAGTCAATCGTGATCTATCAATCAAGCAAATCTTCAAAGCACCATATTATATTATAAATTATCTGATTCTAAATGTTGCTTTTGTAAGTATCATGACAAATGAGGCCTCACCATGAGACAATATTCACCACCTTCATTCGTAAGATCATCTGGTCATCCGACTCATCGCATTCAGTGGCCGGCAAGGTTCTTGGAGGCCAAGAATTGGTTCATGACATTGTAAGCACCGGTGGCATTGTAGTGGAAGTTGATACCGTGACCAGTGTTTGGCTGGACAACAGAGACGAAGCTCCCATTAGCGACTTTAGGGAAGTTCTTCTTGACACCCGCGATGACACTTGCTGCAGCACCGCCAGTGGCCAAGCAGTCAGATCCGCAGTATGGGAGATCGGAATCTAAGACTCGTTAGTGAACATTTTCGCATCATGTCTGTGGTTGAACTGACCTCCAGTAATGACCATGACAGGACCGCTGTAGTTGTTCTCCATAACCAAACTTCCCAGAGTCAAGAGCTCTCCCTGAGTGACAGGCTGCTTGGTAGCCTCGGCCAAAGCCAACACACCAGGATCGTAGTATTTGGGCTTCAAGAAGAGGTACTTGTTGGCTTCAGCATTGGAAGAGATCATGTATCCACCTGGCAAACGCTGAGATTCTGGGACGGAGGAGAGATCGATTGGCGCTAGGTAGTCGAGAAGTGGCTCAGCGTACATTTCAAGAACAGTCTGGACTTGCTGGCCAGTAATGTTGGCAAATCGAAGAGGCTGATTCTTCGCGGCAAGTTGGAAGTTACCTCCGGCTGCGAACAGACCGACAAATGAAGCATTCATGGAGAATCCAGTCAATATAATGCCGTCGGTGATGTTGGGGTATAAGTTCGCCAGAGAGTATGTTTGCGCTGAACCGAAAGAGTGGCCAACGTGCACGACTTTGCTAAATGTGTGGTTTACTTTGGGGAACTGACCCTGGCGGAGCATCTGAGTGAGCTTTGCAGTGGCAGCGACTTCGAGATATGCTTGGATCTCATTCAGAGGCTCTCCATGCGAAGAATTACCCACACCAAGACGGTCGAAACTCAAGGTGCAGTACTTGTATTGGTCAACGGCAACATTGAGGTACGAGTAGTTGTAGTTGTTATATGGTAGATCCCAGTATCTGCGGGCTTCATTAGCCAGACGCACGGAGAGATCAAGATCCCGGGACACTTACGTCTTGTCGAAACCGATTCCGTGAGTAAGAACCTGCACAGTTGGGTTGGTAATATTGCTGCTGTCTGGCATACAGAACTGTGTGCTGATGTTGTACGTCCCTTGGGTGGTTCCATATCCTGAGAGGGCAATATCGGTGAAGTTACGGCCTTGTTGGGTAACATTGAGGATAAAGTCTGTCACTTCGAGATTCGTTTGTGGAACGTGAATGTTGAAGACTGCTTGACGGGCAGCGATCTCGACCGGGACGGTCTGGTTGATACATCTCTTGCCAGCCACAGAAGCGGCAAAGAGGGCCAACGCGGTAACTGTTGAGGTATACATTGTGAGCTATGTAAACAGAAATGGTTTGCGAGAAAGTACTGGGAAAGCTCCTGTTATTATACACTTCCACCTGCTAGAGCTTCCTCCATTTTCCCGAAGGCTCATAGCTCTAGATCAGCGGCAATGTTCCCAAATACCTTACAAGAAGCACGGCAACAGGAACATCCGCCATCAAAAATGTGCGATCACCGGGTGAACTGCAGAGCCATGCAGCCCTCTATCACCTACCCTGGAGGCGCCATCACGACTTCGTGCCTGGACCAGCAGTAGCTAACAAATAGCAACCACTGAAAACATAGAAATGAACTTCAGACAAGGGTCGGAAAGGTCGGAGCTATAAGAGATGATGTCACCATAGCATTGTGAGTAGCTATTTGGCATTTTAGGGTGCAGATAGCTTGTCTTAGCAGATTTTGGTAGCTGCGAAGTGCCGCACCGACATCATAGCCTTGGATATGGCGGGTTTTAGTGAACACATGTCTCAACTTGAATTTTGTGGTTTCCGATGCACTTTAAAAATTGAATTGCAAAAGAACTAGAGTAGTTAGAAATAATCTGACTTGAAATTTAGATATACTTAATCTACTTCTAAGTTATATAATTTTTTTATATTCTTAATCTTTGACTTAATTCTAATGCAACTTCTTATAGGTAAAAATGACTTTGTAGAAGTTTTAAAGTTCCTCACGTGACTCGAATTTAAGGCTAGACTATAAGAGGCAGGCGGTTAGAAAAAACTTGAATATAATTAGATGTGACGCTTGCTCTAGAAAGGTCTCGATCTACCATAGAATAAGACCTCACATTGCTATGAATATGAAGTAGTAAGAATCACTTGAGAATCTACAACTAAGGAGCTAAGAAGTAG
>JACBAH010007284.1:0-25617 GCA_014282315.1 Neospermospora avenae | reverse complement strand
GGGTAAAGAGGAGGGTGAGGGGGAGGGGAAGGAAAAAGTGAGGGTGAGGATCGATAAGGAGGCTGTGAGGAGGTGGTGTGAGAGGGAGAAGATTGGTCTTGAAAGGGTGGTTACGGAAGAGGGCTTTAGGCCGGGGTATGCGGAGAGGGTGGAGGAGGTTGAAGAGGAGGGTGAGGAGGGGGATTTGGAGGTCGAAGGTGACGTGGAGATGGCTGGCTGAAAGAGATGCATGTGAGAGAGTTCCAAGAGCATGTATATATAGCTGATGGATCTGCTTAGGCAGCATTCAGCTAAGCTGTCTCAGTCTCGAGACAGGAAGACAGGAGCCAGGGCCAAGAGAGGAAGGAAGAAGAGGTGCGAGTCAAAGGTCATGCAGCCGGGGGCAAAAGAAAGATCGAATTATAGATAGAATGATACCCCGCCTGAAAGGCATTATATGAGAAGCAATACCACAAAGAACTTCATTATATTTTGGCTCTGTCAGTAAATAAAATGAGTAACAGTAGTGATAAAGAGCCCCAAGCTGTTCCGGTACTTACCATATCAGCATTTCCTAGGAAGGAAAGGAAGATACTGGGAGCTCAATGGGAGTTTCTTGGTGTATGGTGGAGATGTTGGTCACCACGAAACTGTCGCTTAGACCGACATCTACAAATGCATTCCTTCAAACTTCTGATCAGGTTCTTCAATTGTATTTGTGTAAACATAATGCTACTCCTGAGCGAATGCTGTTCCTTAACGACTGGCTGGCTCTGTGATTGCTGTGCCGAGCTTTTCTTCTCGATCCTGATTAACTTTCTCAATTGTCTTTCTGTACCGTATAACGTAAATGCCCTTCATGGCTAGCCTCCTGTATCCTGCTGCTGTGATCCAGAAGTTGCTGAGAGATATTAATAGGATAGAGGATAATCCTCTCACGACTTTCCTCATGATTTTCAATCTGTTACCTTTGCTTCAGAGATTTTATCGATTGGTCAATAAGATGGAGTTTTTATCTCTCATTGGGTATAATCTTTTCAGCGACTGCGAGAGTGAATCGGAGACTATAGTTAGATGGCTAGGTACACACTTAAGACGTGCAAATACCTAAATTAAGCAAAGGCAGCGAGTCTTTGAGAATTTATCCTTCTCATATACTAAGATGTCTATTTACATGTATACCTAGAAATAGAAGAAGCAAGTCAGAGGTATAACTTTCTAGTATAGCAACTATTCTCCTTAGGTTTTAATGACGTATTATTTTTGGGGGAGCTGCCTTCCTACGAACCTTCTCAATAGCAACTCTTCTTAAATTCATCTATTGCGTCACGAGTCTCCTCATACAGGTAAGAAAAAATTACTTACTGATCACGTATCATATAAATTACAAGAGGTTACTAATTTCGGAACTAACAACTCCGTATAAAATAACCTTAATTATGTGTTCTTCCTTCCCCTGATATTCTAATGTGGATTTCCTCTTCAAGTTAAAAGTTTCATCGTTCAAATCCAAGCAAAATTGCCTAATGGGGGCGGACCGGGGAACAGGATTAGGCGATCGGAAAACATCACTAAATCGGAGGTAAATCACCGAGTGCAGGATTTGATTCGTGATTATTTCAACGCGCACTGCTTTCCGGGAAGTTCCAGTCCTGTTATGGAAACTTAGTATGTGAAACGCTTAGGGCAAGCCTGTTTCCATAGGTTCTAGATGCCTAGAGACCAGACGTCACTTGCCGCGCATCGGTACTGTATGATGCGCGCCCGGAAGTGCCATTAAGCTTGCAGAATATCAATGAATAAGAAACTGCTAGCAGCGACTCGTTCGGTAACTTCTTCATTGAGCACTTCTCAAGCTTCAATCTCCAATAACGCTCTAGCTCGTGAGAGTCAGACCAAGGGAATCCTTGGTGGAAGCTTGTCCCATTTACTACAGCCATAACTAAGGTTCGCAGGAAAAAACACTCGGGGAGGAGATGCTATTGACAACATGGAGCTCAACATTGTTTGATGGGGACTTGTTTATGAATGCTTCTGGCCTTACCAGAAGGTTGTGGATGCTTTCTTTGCTTTCATAGGTAATGTCCGTTCTTCAGCATCCATGAACAATCCTCAGCCAGATAGCGATTCGCGACTTGAAAGCCAGTATCGATTGATAAGGGCTCGTAGTATCGTAGATTGATACTTTTTACCTTACAGAAAAGGTCCAACTAAGGAAGCATCTGATCACAATTTCTCTGCTTGAAGAATACATGTGATCAGGTAAAGGACCTCTCTTCTGAGGGCGTGGGGAGAGGGAGACGGAGACGAGGGGGCTTCATGCAGTTATCCAGGTCGGTGAACTTTATCTTAAGGTGAGAGCTGATGACGAAGAGGCGCAGATGTTGGAAGTGAAAGAGCCGTCAAGAGCTAAATATGGCCGGAGATTGACATGCATGAATGACGAGTCCGGGAAGTCATGGCACTCTCTCTCGGGTCTGAGAATGCGCGTCCATATCGTAGTAAGCCTGAGCTTAATCCCACAACATCTCGAAACCGTAGTCGTATTGCT
Organism: Neospermospora avenae; assembly: GCA_014282315.1. Taxonomy (NCBI): domain Eukaryota; kingdom Fungi; phylum Ascomycota; class Leotiomycetes; order Helotiales; family Ploettnerulaceae; genus Neospermospora; species Neospermospora avenae. The sequence continues at coordinate 23,087 of JACBAH010007284.1, read as the reverse complement.
TCACGGAAGTGTGTACCTGACCCTTCAAATCAGAGTCCTGGAAATTGGTTGCGCTGGTGCTGATTTGAGCACTGCCAATGCTACCTATACTGGTAAAGTTGAGATAGGACCGGGACACTGGAGCGGGCGTATTCATTGTAGATGGAGATCCGTTTAAAGTTGCTCGACTAGGGAAATATTCCTCGGCCAGGGACGGATTGTTCTTCAAACATGAACTTGATCTTGCTTATTTACTAGTGACTTCTCCATAAAACATACACACTGTGGTGTATCCGAGTATGAGCACCTTGATGAAAAATAGAAGGTTGGTAGCGTACCTATACCTTCTTGGCTCTATAAAAAGAACACGCTGCAGAACTCTAACAGCCTTCTCGGAGCTGATTGTTGCGATTTCAACATGGAACAGTTCACTACTTTATGAGATTGTCCTTATGGGATCTCGGATTTGACGCCAGCAGATAAAGCATTGCTCCGTGTGGAAATTGGCGACCTCGCTCTCCCAGCCTGTCTTTCGGGCGAGGTGCTTTCTTACCGAAGAGCTTTGAATGTGTGATTCCAACAATAGTAGTGATGATATCGTTGAGTTCTAGGCGTGAGGAACACGAAGCTAGTCCGATCTTCTGATTTCGAGACAGCATACACGTGTGCTGTCAAGTTGTTGGATAAGTCGCGAGATGTCTCGTCTGCTGATAAATTGTTGGATAAGTCGCGAGATGGATCTCTATGAAATGGTCGCTCTTACTTAGTATTTGATGCTTCACAATGTCCGGAATAGCGATTAGAAATGCTTGCATGATAGGTCGATGACCAAACTTTCGCAAGCAGTCATATATATAGTATAAACGTGTTTTAAATCCCGGTTTTGACCAGTTTGGATTGTAAAAGCTTTTGCTCTAATGATTGGTATGAATCGTCACAATGTATTTGCAAAATGATGAAGAACTGGATGTGCTGTATATGGAGTGCTCCTCGCGTCAACAGGCTAACTGCCCTGACCAAATCTTGGGACTGCCTTATGTGCGAGGCTCAGCGTGCTTCAACCCTCGGCTGGCGTTGGAGAGAAGATCGAGTCCGTGGCAGAAAGTCCATTCAAGCACGCGGCACTGGTTAGCAGGTATACAGAGGCCAATGAGGCCGATTCGACATCTTTCGCTCGACGATCAAGAGACTTAACACCTCTGCACTGTCCACCAAGGACTTCAAGCCCTGCTTATTATCCTAGAGAGAAAGTTTAGTATAGCAAGGGCAAGATTTCAGTACTCCAGGACAAGTCTAGTTAACAGCAATTTGGCAAGGATATATGTTAAATGGAAACTGAAAGCACTTGTATCAAGAAGTGTGTCAACGAGGTGCGATAGGTTTTTTGAAGACCTATACCGCACGCGAGAAAGATGAAACAGAAAGTTTGACAGTTTGACTCTCCAAAGGATAAGAATGTCCAGTAGATTCTTCGACTCTCAGCGAATATGACGATACTTGGTGTTAGAATTCTGGCTATATAGCTTGTGCTGTATGGTACGCATGTACTTAGACATGCCAAGTATATAGCAGAGTTTCCCGGTGCTTCTGCACCTAATCAATCAACTACTTTCTATCACTTGGGACGGTTGGAAGATCATCGGCTGCAATAGACTTTCTCCTGCCTAGGATGAATCTGATCAGCGCCTGTGACTGGGACGTACTGTATTCGGATTTGCAGTGCAGATCTATTCAGTGGTGTATGGTATTTTTGAAGATCTTACCCATCGTCCACTTAATGCTACCTATTCAGATGCGCTTTGTTTACCTCCGTAGATCTCGCGTCGCGCGAGTCGTAGTGGAGCTTGACGGCAGACTTTACGCTAAGATACCTGAGGTGCGGTAAGATAAGCGATGCCTAAGGTAGGTAACTTCTCTTGTGCAGCCTTCCTTTGAAGTCTCCCCATCCAAGCATTTCACTCATCTCGTCATGATGACAGCCCAGCTCTCAATTCCCATTTCACGATGACATTGAATTTCAGTCATATAAGACGATCTGAAGTTGCAGAAGTCTGCATGCACTTGTGCGCGTCAGGGTACCCCAGTATGGACGGCCCGTTTCATCACGAGGATCTACGATCGCGAAGATAATCCTGAACTTACACTTCCCATCATTGCCATCAATCATAAACTTACATGCATTGATCTTCCTCTCTCGAAAAGTTTGTTAGATTTCGGCAGTATGCCGTCATTTCCAGGTTGTCTCGCTGTCCTTCCACATGCCGCTTGCTAGCCAATAGTCATTCATCTGTGCGACCTTGCTCTCTTGGCCGAAAGACCAAGTCTGCAGGATCACTCCATCCAACTGTCGCAGGAGGCCTCAAAATATTGCCTGGAAGGATCGCTGAGCTGAGGTCATGCTGGTGATTTCGACGGTTCACCTGAGTCTTATCTGCATACACGAGTAGCCAAGTAGGTGTAGTACGGTGTTGGAGCGTTCCTTAGCTAGGTCCTATGTGTCACAAAGCTTACAAGTTGGGAGAGGAGGGAAAGGGAAGCTACACCGACTAGTATATATCTCCCTCTGCAAACTGCTTCGCAGCTCTACGACAAGATGTGTATCGGGCGGGAAGGCTCGCGGGATTCGATGGGGTTTTGTTTACTTATTATTGCAAGTGCAAAACCCCATCCCCTTTCTTAATCTCACCAAGCGAATCGTTTCATACGGCCAGAAAGGGTGCCATAGGCGAGTCTCCTCGAGATCGGCATCGCAGCTCCAGCCCCTCTCCCCCCTCTCTGTCGGCGGTACTTTTTTCATTGGATCAGATCAACTGTTGCACTTGGAACTCAGTATTCGACCTTACTTTGCGGAGAGTAATTGCACATCACAACTTGTCCAGCCACGTTGAACCTTCCGCGTAGCCGTCCGAGCCGTCTTCTTGTTCACGAGTGCCACGCCCACGGCGGTCCTGCACTGTACTGTACTATACTGTGCTGTAAAGGATTGATCTACTTCTAATTATGGTATGGCACTAGCCCCAACCAAGTCGATGCAGCTATGCGAAATGCATACGTCTGTCATGATTAGCATAAGGACCCGGGCCCCATGACTACGAGGAAGTCGGGAAGCTGGGAAGTCCCTAGAAAACACCACGGCGAGAACCAAAAGAGACTTCGTATTGCATCGGCATCGTGGCTGGATCAGTTCGCGTAGTACCGCATCTGGTGGCATTAGCTAATGAGCGCTCGGTTTGCCCGCCAGCGCCAGCCCAGAGCCCAAAGCCCCTGAAAAGGGAAATTGGATCCCCACCAATACCTTCCACAACCACAGCCCAGGATTCCCAAATAGGTCAGATCGGACGGCATGGCCTGTCAGTGGTGCTCTGCTGTGCTTCGGTGGACACTGGACAGGCATCTTCCAACGTTACCTGCACGCCGAAATGAAGCCTGCAAAGAGTTCAAGGCTGGAAAACGGAGCTACAGCTACTTGCAGCTAACGAACGAAAGTCATGAACGAAAGTAAGCCAGCTCCTTCAAATAGGGCGTCTGTCCCCAGACCTCCCTGGTGAGCCCTTTTAAGCAGGTTTCTTGCATCTTGCATCCTCTTACACACTCGCTCATCACGGCCGCCTCGACCATTTATTTACTTTAATAATTCATAATTCCTCCCCTCGCCATTATGCGCTCAACGCTTCTTTTGTTGGTTGCGTCGGCGATTGCCGCAGTCTCAGGCTCTGTGCTCCAGAATCGAGATGCTCCTCCTTTACCAGCATCCGCTTTCAAAACCGCCCCGCTATTGTCTTTCGAAGATGCCGTTGCTGGAAAGGATTTGATTGGAAAGAATATTAACACCACTCGTGTGTCGATGGCCGATTTACTTTCCAACAATGCGGCAATCCCACAGAGTGCTTCAGCAGCATCATGTAGTGCTTCCCCGGGAATGCGATTCGAATGGCGCGACTACTCGACATCAGACCGACACGCTTTTATAGCTGCTATCAAATGCTTGATGAGCAAACCACCGTCCGGAAACTTCCCACCAGCTACCAACCGTTACGAGGATTTCGTCCGTATGCATCAACTGTTTGGGGCAAACATTCACAATAATGCCAAGTTCCACCTCTGGCACAGATACCAACTTTGGACACTGGAGCAAGTCCTGAGAGCCGAGTGCGGCTTCAACAGAGCTTTCCCATGGTGGGACGCGGCGAGGGACGCTGGAAACTTCGCCAAGTCAGACTTGTTCACGCAGCCATACTTTGGGAACTTGTTGCCAGCTCAGAGCAACGGTGTGGCTTGGTGTATCAACAGTGGGGCTTTCGGAGGCCGCACTCTGACCATTGGACCCGGATCCGCCTTTACGACTCATTGCTTCACCCGCGCTGTGAGGGAGGATTTGACCACCCAGGTCAACCAAGCTTTTGTTGACATATGCAAGTCGCGCGCTACTTTTGCTGAGTTTGCCAGCTGTTTTGAGGCAGGGTAAGCTCTTCATATCCCTATCAAAGAAAGGTCTGGGCGAACGTGCATCTAACGAACTTACTTTACAGACCCCACGCGTATGGTCACAATGGTATTGGAGGTGATATGTCCGATGTCTACTCCAGCGTCAATGATCCTATCTTCTTCATGTTCCACTTGTTTGTCGACCACACCTACCGCGTCTGGCAAAACCTCGACCCAGCGCGTATCCAAACTCTTAACGGTAACGACGCTCAGGGAGCACCTCTCACCCTCGATACCAACATCTCCGTAGGCGGTATTCGCCCTGATGTCAAGGTTCGTGATATTATCAACACCCTCGGAGGAGTTGTTATCGCTGGTGTCCCATTCTGCTACAGGTACAACTACTAGGCGGTCTTTATCACCTAGGGGAGGGTTGTGTTGATTTTCCAAGTACCTAGAAAGAAGGTCGGAATACTCTGTTTATTAGCGGTCGAAACTTACATAACAAGTAAAAAAAATTGAACTTCACCGCACTTTTCTCACGTCGATTTTAGCTTGATTCACACCCCGAGACATTCACTTGAGGTTACTACACTTTGATCTACTCTTTTACAGTAGGTCTCCATCATTATACTTTACCTTCTTAACCGTCAGCTTCTCCGAAAGGAGCTCCTGTCCGGATAAACAAGCTGGAGACCCAACGATACGTGCCGTGTGACAATCATAGCCTCAGTTATCAATCATCAATCAAATCATTAACCAACTCTCTCTTCTCAGCCTTTTCTCTAATTCCTTTCCCGTCCCATCATCCGTCATTACAAGCTTCCCCTCCTCCAGTTCATCCCAACTCCCTCGTTCCAGCAAAAGAGCATCCCGGAGATTCCTTGTTTCAGATCCATCTCAAATGCGGTGCCGAGGACCCTTCGCTCTCACTTCGGACGAATGACCCAGGCATGTCTTGCTTGCCATTGTCATCTCCGAGCCAGAAATAGAAATGCAAATAGAAATAGAATGATGGAACAAGTCACCAGCGCAAATTATATCGAAATATCGTATCACGGCGCAATCCAAACGTCCACATCATCTCGGGGTCTCAATCTACCCTTCAGGGCGTGTCTTGTATGATAGAATCATGGAAGAAAAGAATAGGGCTTCTGTGACACAAAACACAGGACTGTGAAAGCAAGGGAACGGGTTTCAGTCAGGGTACGACTTAAAGAGCACGAACACCTGTAAGAGCATCGCATGATTTGATTGATCAATCAATTGCGTCAAGCGCGCCACCCTAAGCGGTAGCAAAAGCTTGTCTTGACCAGTTGAGCTCTTCCTAAGCTTCCTGGCTATACAACGATATCCCTGGCTATATTTGATCTCCAACGGCCTAGATTATGGACCGATGGTTTTCTCACTGCACAATAAAGGAATGCAAATCCGAAAAAGCGATACAGCAAGAAACTTGCAATAATTGATCAGTACCATCTTCGTCGATACAATCTACGATTGTGTACATTTGGGATAGTCGAAACAAGCTTTTCATCGCGGCCCTCGAACCTTCTCCTATCCCGGGTATCCGGATATTGGGTGCCGTGTGATGCCCACTATAATCCGTACAACGATACGCATTGTTCACCATGCAAGCGCCTGGTTCTGCAATGCGCTGCACCTAGTCTACGCGGTGTGCTTTGTCGGACCTAAGATAAGGTATAGTGCAGTATGTATGGAATTGAGGGCGTGTAGTACGAATGACGGACATTATTCATCGTACCAATTACTGGTTAAACGTCGATCGAATAGAGGGTCATTTTCTTTTGTGTCTTATATTTGAGACTTTTGTGTGCTGGGGCTGGAGGAGGTTGGGACATGACGTTATCATGATGCTGATGTTTATGAAACATGTAAACACTGGCTTGTTCGGATTAGATAACGGAGAGGCAGGGTTTTCGCGTATTAATTGAGCATTAGAAGAATTCGGCGGCGGGAAAAGGGACAGTAAAAGAAACTCTTAGGTGTTTCGAATCACTGCAGGATGGGTTATAATATTCACCAGGTAGGTAGAAGGTTGGGTAAGGGACCTTCTACTACAAGCATTTGATCACGTCAGTGATGTCATTTGAGATTGTCTTACTTCCTTGCCTTTCTATTTCCCAGGTAAAGCTAGGAAATAGATACCTGAGAAGCACTTCCATTTTACAGAGAAAATCCTTGGTCATCTGTTGCGGTAGCATGTGGTTATCTCGTACTCGAATACTCTTCGAGGATCTCCTCACAAGAGTTTATCTTCAAGTGACGCTACGATACCAGTATCTAGAGACTTATTGGCTCGCTCACTATTGACTTTGCCATCGACAGGTCATAAAGGAAGCCAGACGAGACATATTCGATAGATGTCCAAGCACTACCCTACTATGACCTATTGAGCTCTTTCCAGCTCCATAGTGTCGTCCCAGACTGGCAGAGAAAGCGTTAATGTATGTCTTCACCACTCAAATTAGAGGGGCTATAATCTGCTCTGTGGTTTTGCTGCCCTGCTTGTTTCATGACCTATGTTTTGTTTTTATTGACATCGCTTAGCTTGGACTACCCCGATTGGGAAATGCTCCACTTCATACCTAGGAGGTGGGGCCAACGTCATGTGCATTTATTTCTCACAAGTATCGTTATCGGAAACCCCACAGCTATATAAATGGCTATGTAGATCAATTTCTTGCTTTTTGTCGTTGATACCAGCGTGATAAAATACTTGAACATTGTGCATCGGAAGAGGCTGGAGAAAAGATCAGAGAGGTCATTCGGTGTGCTTTGTTTGCTCAATCAACGGCCTTCGGCAAAGTCGGAGCTCTACCTTTTCCCACAAGAACAAAACCTTGATCTGAGTATATTCTTGATGAAATGATTTTATTGTATATGATAATCACCTAGCAAAATTTGTCATGTGCCATATTTAGTGTCCAGATCCCATATCCAGGAGCCAATTTTTCACCGTCCAGTTCGTTCTGTCATCCGAGATTCGCCTCCAGCAAGAGCCAAATGACCAGCAAATCCTCCTATCGTACATTTCCCCAGGTAGATATCCAGGCTTCAGCCATTCATGCTCTCCATCCGTAAGCCGTCCATATCGAAATCTCATATCTCATCATCAAATCCCCATTGCATTGCGAAGCCTTGACGTGCAAAATTACCAAGTAGTCTGCAACTTGTCGTACTCCTTCGAGCTCAAGCCCAGATCAGCAAAAATGGGATCATCACCCTTAAGATGCTCAACACGATCGTGATCCTCCTCCTCAAGCTTCTCCAGCTCCTCAACGGGCTTTTCCTTCTCGTCATCCTTGGCATCCTTGCTCATCTCTTTAACAGCATCACCAAGATCGCCTAAACCTTCACCAATGAGCAGGAACTGAGTATTTTGGTACGCGAGAAGGGCGGGCTCAAGAGGCATCCAGCGGAGGTTGCGGAACTTCTTCTGGATCTCCTCGGGGTAATCGGCGGGGTTGTCGAGGGTTGCGTTGGCGGGTCCGGGGGCATTGGGGTTCTTTGCTGAAACGACGAAGCTGGGATGATATTAGCCGTTGCCGCTGAGAATTTGATATATATAGCTATATTTGATCTGATTTCTTGTTTCTGAGGGTTTAAATACGTACCTTCCTTTCTCGTTCAAGCCTAGCTCCTTCTGAACCTCGCCAATCGTAGATGGGACGGTCAGGAGGTATGCGAGATGCGACTCACGTCCAGTGGAAGTGATAGCATACTGCGAAACAATTAGCTTCTGTTTCGATACGCTCGCAACTATCATTTCTACAATGTATTTTTGAAACTTAGGTCGAGTAAGGCAGAATAAAACTTACGATTCCTTCAGCGAATGGGGTGGCTGATGGAGTATGGCTTGTACTGTAAATATTATCAGCGATGTCTCACTTTATGCTGTTAGCAAGCTTACCCAGAAGTCTTGGTAGCATAGTCGTTGCTTGAGAATTGCTCCCGCAAGTCCTTGATGGTTGCAGCAGGATTCTCCACAAAGACTAGAAATCGATCCTGACGGCTCTTCGGGAGCATCTTCTTTGGCAAGGCAAGTAATCTCGCATTTCCAGAATCTTCGAGAGGTCCCTCACCCAGCTTGGCACCTAGAGGAAGAGGTCGAAGGACGATGTAGCTGCGTGCGACATCCTCGATTCCCTGAGGGTCTTCAACTCCCACGCGACCTCGAAAGAAGAAGTAGATGATGCCCTTCTCCTATACGCACTAATTAAGAATCTGTTCATAAAGGCTCAAAAGTCGACTTCCTGGCTACATTTCGAGGAAAGGCTAGTACTTACAAGGATTGAGGATGGAATAGCAGATTCCCGCTTATCATCCTCGATGACCGAGTCTTTATTGTTCTCGACCTCCTTTGACTTTGCCTCCTGTTCTTCATTGGCGGCCTTCTTGACGTCTTTCTTATCGGCTTTGACCTCATCGAACGCGTTTTTCTCACCAACGGCTTCACCACTTCCATTCTGCTTGGTAGTTGCCTTATCATCGTCAACTTCCATCTTGTCTAAAATGTTTTCGGTGCTTCCGCTCGTGTCCTTAGCATCATTCTGGACCTCCTTCTTGTCCTCAACATCGTCCTGGACCTCGGTCTTATGATCCCCGTTCTCGGTACTTCCATTTGTCTCCTTGGTATCCTTCTGGACCTTCTTTGGTCTTCCCCGACCGCGCTTGACTGGTTCAGCTGGAGTGGTATCCTGATCAATCTGCTTGGCGACCTCTGCGTCGTCTTCGACGTCCTGCTCCTTGACAGGAGTTTTAACACCTCCAGTCTCTTCGAGAGTCTTCTGTTGCTTCTTAGGACGGCCTAGAAGACACATGATCAGTCACTTTCGCAACATTTAGCAAGACAGGTTGAGTGCATGAACTCACCTCTTCCACGCTTGGCTGCCGGTGGTGACGAGGCGGGCTCAGCAGCGCGTTTGGTACCGTTTGTTGGAGCTGGAGATGATCCCTCGGGAGATGATCTAGTAGATGCCATGTTGTGATACGACTATGAAATGTTAGCATTGGTATTATCAGTATGGTCAATGATTACATATATCACAAGAAGTACCTTTCTTCGCGTTATGGAAAAGTGAAGTTGATTTACGATTGAAGTATACTTACTGAGATGATTCAACTGATTCGTCAGGATATCAAAATATACCAGAATTAATTGTGGTATGCGAGACTGAATTGATGGAATAAAGTTACGTTGTCGTCGTCCGGAAGATTGAGGTTTATGTTGGTTGTAAAAGAAGTTGAAGAAGTGATTTTACAAGAAGTAATCCGAAGTGAAGAGAGTCGCGTTAGGGGACGTGACAAGACTAAGAGTGATGACGTCGGGTGGTCACGTGCCTAGTAGTTCACACTCACATTTCACTTCAACTATACGTAAGCTGTTGAAAGGTGAATATGACACACAATGAAGTGTTGCTGTTCATTTCATGGCCTTAGAATCCCACCATATGCCAGTGGAGCCACTCTATACTAAATTACCCGAAACATGTTCTCCCTTACACCTCTTTTTAAACCCACTGCTTTGCCACCTTCATACTCAACACCAGCTCCGCCGCCTTCGCCAGATATCCCCTCGAGCTTTAAGCGAAGCTCTTCATCTTGCTCCAGCACTGTCTTCTGCCCTTTGGGTGCCTCGTCTTTTGCTTCGATAGCTTCAACTTTTGACTCTTTGTTGGTTTTCTCTAGCTCGGCTTTTGTATCTATCTGGCTGCCTTCTCCTATCGACTTGATCCCGTGGACCTTAATACGGTATCAGTCTAGGGGGATATGTATCAGAAATTAAATGAGAATACTGACATTCGCAAAGGCTCTTGATGAATATTGTCTCCTCGAAACAGTTGATATGAGACCCCTTTTCCACATTTTGAGAGCGATCCGGGAACTTGTTGAACAAAGTTTTGAAGCCCAAGAACGTGTCGCTGAGTTTTCATGTGATAAGAAGTCGACCTGCTTTGCTTGAGTTGTTCATTTGTTGAAGATGGTTTTGTATAGCCTTACATCATCGGGCTTCACAGCAGATGACAAATACACGTGACCAGTAATATACTTATCGCTTTCGTTCCAACTCATTTGTTACAAACCCTCGTCACGTCCTTACGAATCACTGACACTCACAGCAGCTGAAGGGGCGGATTACGGCAACCTTCCTCTGAGGCTCCTTTAGCTCTCGATATATTAGTCCTTACGCGATGATTGGTCATTTACATACATAGACACGTGAGATGCAGCGTGCCGCTTTCAGATTGCCTGCTTCAATAGTGTTTGATCATCATCAACATTGGCAGCCTCGTCATTTACTAACAAGATATCTTTATAATGTACGGTCAGGTTTAGCTGTACACCTTCGTGGAGATAACGGGTGTCCCAACAAGAAATGAATTACAGTCGCGGTGCTAACTGCCGAACCTGCTCTGGAGGATGGGTATTCGAAAAGCAAGGCAGCTTGTCACTCTCTGAACTCAGCTACACATGCGAACGTGGATGTACTACTTTCAGGGTTATGGTCGAGGTTGTAAAGAAGTGCGTGCCGGGGCTCACAGATTATTCATTAGGTAAAATACATGTAGGTGTATATGCGGACAATCATGTATCCTATGAGATGATGCATCCCTCTAGCTGACTCCCGTACAGTGGTCGTTGTTCCAGAGATATATGCAATTCGGCTGGCGAGCCAAAGAATCTAGTCCCTCTGTTCAGCTCGACTTGTGGAAGACTCAAGGCACGTTTCATTATCATCGTTCGAAATAGTCCTGAAGCTAAGATGCTCCTAGACGGGGTCTCTTTCATTGATTATGTCAGAGTAGGAACTGCTCCGTCTGGATATACTGGCTCTGACACAGCTCTGGACCTTGCCATAGGATGGATTGCCGAATGCACTTCCAAGCACAAGCTCTGCGGCGAGAAGTCTCTGAATGTACTCCCAAGTCGTGTCCTTGATCTCGGTTCCGGTAGTTTATGCCTCGAAGCAAGGATAATAACTGGAGAAGGAAGATTTTCCCGATATGGCACCTTAAGCCATTGCTGGGGTCAGGCTGGAAACCATCGAGTGCTTACCAAAGCGACCTTGAGCTCATGGTCACGACCTTTTCGCGTCGATGGACTGCCTCAGACCTATCAGGATGCTATCGTTGTTGCAAAGCGAATCGGCTTGCAATATCTGTGGATTGATTCCTTATGTATCGTTCAAGATGACGATAACGATTGGAATGCCGAGGCCTCGAAGATGGCGGATGTATATCAAAACTCGTATATCACTATTGCAGCAACCTGTGCAGCCGACAGTGCTGCTGGAATGTTTTCCACCGCTAGGCCTCTATATCGACCAAACGCTATTTCTTACCGCCAAAGCGGCATAGAGTCTCAGATTTATGCATCTAAATGCTTGTCGCATCATGATCACTTTACATCCGGTTCCTCTGGTGATTGGGTCCCAGACGACTCACCAGACATGCCACTCCTGAGTCGTGCTTGGGTATACCAAGAGAGAATCTTGTCACCGAGAAATCTTCACTTCATGAAAGAAGAGCTTGTCTTCGAGTGTATGGAAGGAAACCGTTGTGAATGTAAAGCTGTCCCCTCTTCAACTTCATCTATTAAAAATCAACATGTCGAATCACTCGGGAAACTTGCCCAAGCCGACACACAACGGTCGGCTATGGAATTTATGATACTGCGTGATCGCTGGCACACTATTGTCAGTGAATATTCCAAGCTGTCCTTGACTTTTGAGGAAGACAGACTGGCGGCTCTTTCTGGAATTGCAAACCAGATGCGGAGTTATAGAAAGGAACCTTATTACGCCGGTCTCTGGAGGTCTTCCTTCGTTGACGACCTCAGGTGGTACAGTGCGGAAAATGGCCTTCTACCAGTACCCAAAGTTCGGCTTGCGCCATCTTGGTCATGGGTATCCGTCAACGGCACAGTGGGCTATCAATACCAAATCCTAGGATCATATTCGGCAGAAGTTCATCGAATCGTATTCGAGGAATCGCATCCTGACAAATTAGGCGTATTTGCATCCGGATGGATAGAAGTATCCGGCATCATCTATGACGGAATACTGCATCGCAATGCCTCGCAAAACCCTGAACAGGATGCTTTTTCGCTCGATCCGCCCTATTCTGTGCGCACAAAAACAAGTTATTGTTTGCTGCCATCTGTTTCTTTGGACTACAATATGGATAACCAGCTTGATGCTGGTGAGCTCGAAGTCTCCTATTTCCCACTTTTCGTAGCTGAAACTGAGCGCCAGTCAGTCACGCTGGTTCTACGAAAATTGACTGCAGAGATCGACACCTACGAACGAATAGGTATAGCAATTGGGGTTTTGGAAACGCCCTCAATACCGGCTGCTAGAACTAGAATTAAGATTGTATGACTTTTCTTGGGAACAATTTCTTTGCATGGTCTTAAGTTCAGGGACGTGAATATTTCATTCAGGGAAAGAGCTTCGAAGGCAATTGGCTCATTTACATTTACTTGATCTAGTCAAGCTAAAACTTAGATATGGCAAACCATACTTCTTGGATAGTGCTACGTTGTCAGCTATGAGAATCAAAACGTGGACTCCTTTACGCCACTGTTATGTCGCATAAAATCTATTGATATTGGACATCCATACATATAAATATGTCTAATATGAGAGATGACTTACTGTTCATGACGAGCAAGCAGCAATGTCTTTGGGGTAAGCCACGTGGGCTTACCCGACGACAGCAATTGATTTTTTGTTGAGTACAACGAGTCTTGCTTGAGCCTTTGCACGTAATAGAATTAAGGTAGTCATCGATGCCTTCCTGGTTGCCAAACTGTCACTTTGGAATGGTGCTCAGAAAAAACGTTGCCAATGCCAATTTGATTGTCATTGCCAGTGCTTCACGAGCGAATAGTCTGAATCCTCTCCGCAACAATTCGCGGAATTGGAATCTTTGTTTAACTTGGATATTGAATTGATTCTACTACAACTTCAGGCAGTATGGAATCATTTGCAAACATGAGGAGCTCGTCCGATCTATGATATCCGCAAATCTATTCGTACAGATCCCATGCCCAATCCGTTCTGTGGTGATGCTGGCGCTGGATCGAGCAAGGAAAGAGGGATAATTAGGACGAGTTATATATGTCTGCTTCTTGAAGAACTCGGGACCAGCTGCGACTGAATTACTCAACTGTTTTAGGAGGAAGATATCTAGCGTTTCTTCGTAAGCCACGTGGGGATTGTATTCGAGTGAATCAACCTTCAGTGCATTCGCACAATTCGGATGTTGGAATATAGAAATCTCTTCACATGACCATTCGCTCTTGAAAATTGCGCTTATATTTAAGTCTGCTGCTCTGTTACGTTCTCCATTTGCATAAATTTTACCCACACCCGTGACTGTGAAATTACGAAGCACACTTTTCTGATCCATGATGGTTGGCGTTGATTCCAGACAGGTTCCCCCCTTTGAGCAGAGGGACGAGTGAATGCGAGGCCATGAGAAGAAGTGTGACCGCGTCAGCTCAGGATGGGATCCATTGCTGTCATGTCGGCATTAAGGTTTGGATTCCGAATGAGCCGGTACACATGGGGCACTTTACAGGCTGCCGTGCAAGAGGTGAGGGGTGAGTGAGAATGTCAAGATATATCGAAGTCATTGCATGTAACGACTATATTTGCATAGCCGTATGATATCGAAGAGGGACAAGATAGGCAGATGGGCGTATATATGTGCAAAAACTTTCTAAGCTCGTGTTTGCTTGGCTGTCTAGATTTGATGTACTGTACATCTTCATACACTTTACGACGTACAATATTCATACATACATCATACTCATGCCAATCCAAACTTAACCAATCCAACGAATCTGACTCTATCGCCTTGTTTTCCCACCTGTCACTTCTTCTCCTCCGCCTCCTCATCCTCAGCCTTCTCCTCCAGCACAATTTCCGCGACCCTCTCTCCTCGCCTCGTGCCCTCCTTCAATAGGAATCTATACTTTCCACCCAGCACCAGATCCTTTGCCACTAACTCCCTTGTTCTCCCAAGACTCTCAATATCACTGATCCTCTGTAGGGTCGCCTCAAGATGTTCATCGAAGCCTTCTTCCTCACAGATGATCCTGAAAGCACGTTGCATGGGCACGGAATCGGCGCGTACGAAAGCGGAAGATGTGATGGTGAAGAGGTTGATGTGGTCGTAGTCTTTGATGAAATCGGCGCGGGTCATGATTTGACGCGCTTTGTGCAGGGGGATCTGAGGGATAAGGTGTGAGCCGTCGGAGGAAGAGTAGGATGAATCTTGAGACTTTTCGGCAGCGACGAGGGCTTGAGCTAGGACCATTGCCGCAGACTGAGGATGAAGTGTTAGTCATAAATCTGCTTTTGGTGGAACAGGTGAGGGATGACACGGAACCTACAGCGTATTTCTGCTGATCCATAACATCATCGTCCATCTCCATACCGAGGATCCAACATTGATTCAAGAACCAACGTTTCTCAGTCTCCATGATTGCATCACATGTCTCTAGCATGTCTTTTGACTTGGCGACACGATTGAGAAACGTGAGACGGCCGCCGACACGCTCGTAGACTTGCTCCAATACCGTCTGATCTGGCTCCTCGGCAAAGTACTTGTACCTGTATTTCGATAGGGCGGAAATGGCTTGTGTTTTGGGAAGGTCGGTAATCGAGGTCACTTCCATGCGGGTAGCTAGTTGCTTTAGTCGTTCGTAAACCCAATAATCATCACTGTTGAACACCATAGTGACGAGATTACTGGCTGCCCATTGTTCGGCACGTTGCTGTAGGAGTTCCAGAAGATCTCGGCCGTCCTCATCGTCTCGTAGAAGATGAACAGCATTAATGATAACAATTAGTGGTCTGCCCACCGTTTGCCGTCGTTTGAGGGCAACTTTTTCCAACTTGTTGAAAGCTCGCTCAATATCGAGTAGAGGCGTAGCTTCTCTGGGTCCTCGTTCCGAGAAGTAAGAACCGATGTAATCCTCATGAAATTCGAAGTCAAGCGCCTTCCCTAACCGAACTCGGAAAATCTCCATATCGGCATGTGCTTCAAACATGCTACATCCCTCGCCATCAATCTTCTGCATGGCGTCTAGCAACATGCTCGACTTGCCCGTTCCCTTTTCGCCAATCAGGAGATGATAATGGCCCCTATCTTCTCCTGCTACAATTGAATCGATCTTTGCTTGCTCGTCTCGCAAAATCCAGTGCTCGTCTGTCTCTTTCCTAAGTGGTGGGGATGTGATAGAGTTGGGTATTTGTTTGCCGATGGCGGCGAGTTCTAGCACAGGATCCCCAGGTTCAAACGCGCCCTCAATTTTGTGGATGACCAGCCATTTGTAGAACTTATGATAACCATAACCACCGAGACCAAATCCTGTTCCGAGGACTACAATGCTGGCGAAAGCTGTGGCGGCTGCCTCTATCATCTTTCGAGATAATGGAACATCATCTTCATAGTCTCTCTGTGGGCGAGATTGATAGTTCCGTCTTTTGGACGGATGCTGTGAATCTCCTTGGTGTTTGTTAGCGAGTATCCCCTGCAAGGCAAAGCTTGAGAAACACGTGCTCGATTGCACATGATTAACACGTGATGTATTCCACAGCGTCCAAGACAATGTAAATGGGAATAATCCGTGACGACTTTTGGACAGTCACCAGGCCGGCCATCTGGACAATCTGTTTTCAGGCACTTCGCTTCCGACAGCCTCGGAATCTGGGGTTGCATGGCCTGAGACATGGCCCATTACCTAGCCCCTCGTGGCAAGATGATGGGACGGGACGCATAAACGCGATATTGGAATGATATCGACATATGCATCACAACGCATAGATTGGGATGGGGGATGCGATGCGATCTACTTACGCAATTCTCCGACATCGCCTTCTTCGCCTGGATGGCTTGTGGCGATCCCCGTTCTCCTGTGCGTATCGAGGGGGGATGTGACTGGTCTTGACCAACGGCGCGTCAGGACGCGACGTAGAGCAGCGTACCGATAGATGCGCTGGGGATGCATACCAGGCTTCTTCATCGTCTTGCCGGTGTGCGATGTAGATCAAGGCCAATGAGCAACGGTGAGATGAGAGGCGATAGTGAGACGAGTCGCATGGGTTATGAAAGGATATATTGGGCTGGAGAAATCATTGCTGCTGCTTGCGTTTGAGGTTGTGATGTTGTCTGTGTTGTCGGTAGTGGGGGAGGTTGTAAGGTAGGTAGGTACTTGAAGCAGTTGTGCTTGGCGGGCTTTACTTTCGAGGGTCCGTGGTGTTGTTGATCACTTCTAACTGCCCAGGCGAGCCGGGCAGCCAGGTACATCCATACCATCAGCTCTTTATGGATACCATAGGAAAGATCAATAATCAATACTTTGATTCCAGTTGCTTGTAAAAGTGCAGGGCTTATGCAAATAATATATGGAAGTCATGTCTTGGTCATCCGGCTAATCGACCGAGGGGCACTGTAACAACGGATGCGGTGCGGCAGGGACGAACGACCCTAGGTACCTACCTGCCTATGTGATCAGGGATGATTATATGCAAACGCTTTGATTCTTGATTCCGCCAATCTTTCTCCTCTGCAACCTCTACATCTATCATCGACTTCAGAGCGTCTTGTAGTCATCATCAAAATTATGTCCGTGACTGGGAGACTTCCTCTTTACTACCTTGTGTGTTTTTCTGACATATCTCTTCTCCCCTCGCTTACGACAGCTACATCTCTGCTATCACAGCAACATTGATCCGAAATCTCCTCCCTTTCCGCTCTCCCCATGGTCTATAGCCTCCAGAATGACGAAGGGTTGCACCACAAAACCATACTCATGCAAGGTAGGTAGGCGCCTACTTTGCAACGTCGCACAACAACCATCTTGGAAGACGTCCCAGAAGAAGCGCGATTCCTAGTTAGGTGGAAACGTAGTTGTATTGTTTAGAAGGTTCGGCGACCTCCGAAGATCTTCACCTCTGAGCTAATAGTCTGTGCGCTAATCACATGATGCGAGCCTAAGGCTATCACAGTCCCTACTCAGATCTCGGCACCGTCATGCAGGGCGGATGTGAATGACCCGAAGCGTCAGAAACCTCTTCTCTAGCCATGTCAACCTTCTGGAAGCTTCAGGAACAAAAATGGCATTTATTCAGATCCCAAAGCGGACTTCTGCGATGTGTAACCGGATCATGACGGGAGCTAAGTTGCGAGCAACCTTTGGCTAGGGACTACATCAGACGGAGCGGGAGACCATGCCCGTCGACACATGGGGAATCCGACCATGACATGTGACTATGTCAACTGGAACCAAACTATGACTTATCCTCATGGCTGGTAACAAAAGAAATTGTGGCCAATTTCTCAAGGAATAGAGGCACTGAAGAAGCAGTACCGAACGGTGCTCTCTCCTCCCGCATCCCGCACTTAACCATCATACATTTCAACCAATGTTGAGTCTACAATACAGTACGACCTGTCTCGGTTATTTGTGTTTCCCGACCGTTCAGGAAGATGTGCCACATGATAGACTTCTCATGGCACGCACCCACGCCAAACTGTATGCTGTCCCTCGCACGGACACCAAAAGCATTTCGTGATCTGCATCTCACTGGTCGGGCTAGAAACAATATTTTCAACAACCTTTTGCACAGACTCTCAGGAACTTTCACACTTTTCCCCAGGCTTTTGTCTCCAAATAGCTACAGGAGGGAGATGCATCATGCTTCGGGTCTCTGCATGAATGTACGCTGCCTTTTCATACTCAGCTTCCCGATTTGCAGTCACAATACTTCGTTGCAAATATTGATCGAATTTACACAGAAAGTCGGATGCGGGGAGATTTGCATGATCGTCTCAGGGAAGTTTCCGGCTATCTTCACTTCCATACCAACATCTCGAAGGCCAGGGCAGGCACCATACTTGCATAGCATTACATGAGGTTCACGCATCCCTGAAAAACGCTTTGACTTGTCAAGATTGATAGCCTTGAGAAAGTACTCATGTTCCTTGCAGAGTTGCGATCTGCCTGCTCCTCATGGCTAAAATAGACCGAGGAAAGGTAAATGCCGACAGGCCATAATGATCTAGACAACTACTTGCATCTGCTTGAGAAGCTCGTCCTTCTATTTATTATCCTTTACCTCAGAACTTTTACATTCCAACAGACAACGTTTTGATATGTAAATAACAGCATTAACAGGACTTTCTGCCAGCTTTGCCAACACGACAATAGTGGTGAACATTATCGCAGACGCATTTCACTACTTCACTGTATGAGAAAGCAAGCCATACTTGAAGCTCCTTTGTCTGAGTAAGCTATTCAGACTCGGGCTCCCCTTTGCTCAGGGAGATCAGGGAACCGGAGGAAGGAAAGGCGCAGAATTTTGTTGATGTAAACACCCAAGCTCATCCATTGCATCCAGCACTACCATCAAAGGACCGTTGAGAGTGGCAGTGGAATCCTGCAGTCCATCAATAAAGCAATGGTGATTTTGCAGCTGGCCCACTTTCTGGTGTTGCGGACTGGGTTTATTGATACTCGAGGTTCTGCCTGTTTTTCACGATGCCTTCGAGTTCAGTTTCCCCCTCGTCTACGCGATCGGTCGGCACGACGTCAACGTCACCGATCTCGAGAACCTCCATAATCTCCCCCGCAACCTCAACCTCGACTGATCATAGTTTCGAATCACTACCGTGGATTCTGCATTACATTCTCGAGCCAAACACGACTGGCGAGCTGCCAATAAGCATCATGTTCGCCATCAATTCAGGTATGTTCACTCTTTGATGCTGTTCACTTTCGAGCTTGTTTACTCTCCTTTGAGTCGATCGCTGACCTTGAATCCTAGGTCAGAGCATACCACGATTGAAAGAGATATACTCTTGGTGGCAGCTCGATCACCAAGGAAAGCTGATCTTAGCATTCCTTTCCTCGCAAGATCGGATCACACCGTCGATCGGAGATACCACTCTGGCGGGTATTAGGGCTCCAGCGCTTGCTGCAGCGGAGCCGGACTTCGATCCACTGCATTGCCCAGAAGATAGGTTTATGGACCGTGGCAATCAGCGGCTGCTCAAGATTGGTTTCCCACATCTCCTTGAAAATGCAGCGAAGCAAGAGATCGATTTTGATCCCCAGAACCGCAAGGCTCTTCCCGCTCACTTCGTAAGAAAATACTGTCTCGATAGGGTTTTCGTTTCTGAATTCAAGGATGTCAACTTTGACCATGCTCTCACAGCTCTTGATTATCTGAGGGACTTGGAGCACACCCGTCGGAACGCTATGCGTAAAGCAGCACTTAGTCTTGGGATCAATGAGCTCAACTGGCGACGAGTACTTTGGGGGAACTCGACTGCCTTGAAGTGGGTGGAACAGACTCAGGCAAATGAAATACGAATCGAAACCATGTACTCCGACCTGTTCCTCGATCTCAGAGTCTGGGTAAGTCTCCATACGTGACAAAGTAGTATGACACAGCTAACTCCGAGGGCAGACAATGACAAGCAGCTTGCTCGCAAAGGACTTCAACAAGGCAGCCGCGTTGGCTATGCTCAACACACTTTTCCCTCCTGCCATTCAAGATCTGCCAAATGCTAAAATCAATCCCAGGGTTTTGTTTGAACAACGCGCTATCTTTTACAGATACACTATTGACGTGGAAGAGAACGGACCCGGAACCATGGTCAAGTTCAAGGAGAAGCTTTCCCAGCCAGACAATCGACACCAGTGGCCAGTAACCAGGAGAACATTGGAAAAATATACCAACTTGGCAGAGTTAATGATTAATCAGGCGAGTGAGGCTTCTGATATGCTCAGACTGCAAAATACCGAGTCACTAGACTCTCCGAAGCCAGTCGTCCCGAGAGGCTTCACTGCCACCAGCTTTGAGGCGTTCGATAATCCAAGAACTGCTCCAAGAACGCCCAAGGCCATGACCAGCATGAGTGATATGCGGGCGAAGTTCGTTGGGTTGAACAAAAAGACCAGCCAGCTATTTGGACAGAAGGATAATGTGTATTCCAAGTCTATGGTTAACGTTAGTGCACAGAAGGACAATGTCTACTCCAAATCCATGATCAACATTAGTGAAAAGAAGGAAACAGACTTCTCCAAATCCACGGTCAACATCAGTAAGCTCCCGAATGAGACTCTCACATGTTATCCGGAGGAGGTTAGGGGCCGGAATTTGGAACCGAGAAAGCCAGAAGTCATGGAATATACGCAGATGGAAAGCTGGGGCAGATTTCCAGAATTCAAGATGGCAGATCCTAGAGATGTAGTACCAAGAAATCTGGGACTCAGCCGTACAACGCCAGCTCCGTCTCAGCCAATGTTCGATAACCAGATCTCCAAGCGTGCTCGTGGTCTCTCTAAGCCGATGGGCTTCGTTCCACCTTCCTTGGACCAAATTGATAGGATCCCAGGACAAAAGCTCAAGCTCAGCCTATGGGATACCGCAGCAGAAGAAGCAGGTGAGGAGACTCCAGACTCGACTCCAAAGGTTTCGTTTGACTTCGACTCTGCGCTTGGGTTGACAGGTGACTCTGGCTCTCGATCATTTCCGCCGGATGCTGAGACTTCTGTTCGATCGAGGAAATCAAAGCCCAACCTCCAAATTGATACTGAGTCGCTCACAAGTAAACAACCAGTGGTGTCACCTTCTTTGCAATCAGCTCGTGCGTTTCTGAAATATTCAGAGCCTACCACACCTACAGAGGTTGGTCCAGAGACTGCAGATGGCCCAAACATGGGACGTCGTAGTTTGAGACCACGAGGATCCTCGAGAAAGTTGTATTCTGGCTTCGAAACTCGGCAGACCGAGCGGTTCCCGCCACTCGCAACGCTGCCGATCAAGCGACGGGAAGTTATCGAGCCAGCTATGGTACCCGAACCGTTGAATATCAACCGAGCACGTAAGCTAAGCACACCAGGAACGCCAAACCTGAGCTCGTTCCCTCCCCGCAATCACAACAAAGATCGTGTTTCTCCCGCACAACCTTCTGCAACCAAGAGCATTACCTTTGCTGAATTCCCAGATATCATCAATTCTCCTTCGCAGGGATACGACGAGCCTCTCGCCGTCAAGAAAGTCGTCTCCAACGTTTCTGCGACCGCGTCACGTCCTTCGACCAGTTCTGACGCTTCCCTGCGGCCGATTCAAAAGACTTCGACCGGCTCTTCTTCAGCCTCGCAACGTCTACCTTCAGACAACCTCGATTTCCTCAGTCGGCCCTATATAGGCTCTTCATCAGATATGGAGTACCTTTCGCCAGTCATCATGAAGAAGACCAGCATCTCGGATTTCTTCACCGGCAGACGCAAGAAATCTATTCCTGCCCTGGCAGACGAGTACAGCCGCGGTGATGGCCTGGGTATCTCTACGCAGCCGTCTCGAGCAACCAATGAGCATACGGCTGCGTCTAAGCAAATTAAGAAGAAGAGTAGTGTGAGCGCTTTCATTTCTGGCAAAGCTAAGCAAAAGGAGAAGAGCAGTGATTACGATCAACGTACAGGTTCGATCGCTCAAGAGTCTGGTGAAAACGCATCCGCACGCACTCCAGTCATCAAAAAGAAGGGTAGCGTGAGCGCGTTCATCCATAGATTCTCTAAGAACAAGGAAACAGATGACTACGACCAGCGTGCGGACTCAAATTCTCAAAAGTCGGACGAATCTCCTCGTATCACAGGTATCCTTAAAAATAAATACAGTGTGAGCGCTTTCATTAATGACAGTCCCAACAACATGGCGGGTACCCAGGAGCAAGACAAGGACAGCACCAAAACTCCAACGTCTGCTAAGTCTGCTCGATTCAGCGACAACCTCACTACATCTATCAGTCATAACTCGTCGGGTTCGGAGAAGAAGAAGGAAAACACTGAAGAGTGTGCCAAGCTGAAGACGAAGAAGAGCTACACTTTCACCAATAGTCTTGGATCCTCTGACTCTAGAGCCACCTTACGGCAGTACAGGGACGAGGAAAGCAGTATTTCACGTTCTGTGGCGAACAACCAGCAAGGCTCATCGCTCTACGATGCTCCGTGGATCAGTAGAAAGCCAAGCTTCGGATTCTTGAGCCCTCCAGGCCTCCATTACTCCAGCATCAAGCCTTCCAAGCCGTCGAATAACGTCGCTACATCGTCCGCCAGATCCGAACCAAAGCTCAAGAACAAATCCAGCTTCGCATCCGCCTCAGCTAACCACCCATCTGATTCTGCAACCAGTCTCGCACCACCACAGATGCCAGCCACTTTGGAAAACTCCCAAGGCGCTCTCAGAAAGACGTCATCCACCGTCTTCAATTCCCCAAACCTCCGCACTTCAGACTCCCAAGCCACTCTTCGAGGCCCTGGACGCGAGCGTAACGTCTTGAAGAAGAAGAGCTTCACTCGCGCTGTTGGTGGTTCTACAATGACATCTACATCTTCATCGTCTTCCTCGGAGTTCACCCCACCAGTTCCTGCTTCAGGCAACAAGGCCAGCAAGATGCTCGGCGAGAACACATCATCTCCAGAAATGACACGCAGATACGCTGCGAACGCAGACGTCGGTGTATTCGCGCAATTCGAAGCCGAGCAGTCCAGTCGTCGGTTCGGGCGATCTGCCGCCGAGGATCGGAATGGGATCTCGCTTCGCGAGTTTCTGGAGTCGGGTGAGGGTGCTACTGGTG